>JABUQX010018704.1:0-5000 GCA_015478945.1 Trachelipus rathkii
ATATATATATATTATATATATATTATATATATAGATATATTATATATTATTACAATATAAAGATATGGATGGGAGCGAATCTGAGATTTCTCTTTTAGGAGAGATGATGGTTTTGCTTGCGCTTAAAGGCGTATGCCAGCGAATAGTAGTAATCGTCCAATCTTTTGATTTTAAGTATTTGGGGTGCTTACACACTTATACATATCATATAGTACTATATATTATAAATAACACATATAGTATATACCCACTCACGTGTCTTACCCCTCTCTCTCCTCTCCTACAATTGCCTTGTAAATTTCTTCTTCCTCCGTCCCTCTCTCTCGCTTCGCTCCTCCTTCAAATACCAGCGGAGCGTAAAGGTTTTGGGGGTCGAAACCTTCTTTTTTAAGGTGCAACTGCGGAGCCGGAGGCTCGTCCTTGGGGACGGCAGATTCAAAGGTCCTCATTACCTGTATCTGGCCGAGCCCTTCCCTCCGAGGTGGTTCTTGGATGATGAAAAGCGGGATTTGTACGATTTTTCCCTCGCTACAGACGGTCATTTGACGCTTAAAGAGGTTCAGACTAGTACATTCATTACTAATTATATTAGTTCCTAATAATATCTGCCATTTTTCTTGAATTAATTCGTGCAATAAAAATTTTGTGCGTTGGATTTTTCCTGATAAATTGAAGCAAATTCCTACCTGTCGATATTGTCTTGGTTGCAGCCCATTTAAACCCTTTAATCTAAAAAATTGGGTTGACGTCTCACACCAAGACCTCTACCTTCTCTTTTCTTTTAAAGTTCGAATGCATCCCTAAGTAAATATAGAAAAAGGCGGGCAGTAATCCTTAAAATAGCTGTTACATCAGATTTCCTTTTTATTTCCTCTAAGCATCGTTATTACATCCATATTGTTTCATCTCTTGTGAACACTTTCATCGATCTTTTCAAGGAATCCGACAACTCGCCTAAGGTTCTGCCTTGCGCTGCCTTCTTTGTCGAGTCGGAACAACCACTGAGGTAAAGAAGTTACCTTTCCTCATTTTCTCAGTGGATTGTTCATATTTCTTCTGTCTCCTTTTTCCACACTTTTTGGAACCAATTCTTGGCGTAACTCACTTCTTGGCGAAGCCTCGCCTTTTCTCTAATAATCAGTTATACCAGTAGCACTGAAAACTACATACCAATCTCTAATTCTTCTCTTCTAAAATTGGATTGTAGATGAATTTCTTTTGCCAAACTCTAATCACCTTCTGCAACGAACTTCTGTATCCATTCAGGATCAAACTACTTTAAAATTGCTCTCCTCAATGCGGAATGGTCTCCTTGAGAATCGATATAATCCAAAACCTTCGTTATGAACATGTAGTTGACCTTCTTAATATCGAACAAACTTCCTAAGGGTTCTCTATCTGCTAATCTCTGATAGTTATCCATTAAGGTTTTAATGTTTTGGATAAATAAAAGGAAAGGAGTGTCTCTATCACCTCTATAACTGACAAACTCCATCATCGCTTCTATAGAATATCTTGCACTGGAAGTTGTACTTCCCCCATCTCCGGGTGGCGTTTTCCTCTGAAAGGGCTTTACAACTAAACATGGTTTTTTAGCGGTATTCTTACAATCTAACAGCACGGGTGTCTGAGTCTTATCTTCTTTTCTTTCTTCTTCTTCTGCGTTTCTCTTACAAACAATTGGTGAGGCTTCAGCTCCCCTTAAACAAAATGTTGTGATTACCTCTTCTCCCTCTTTTCTCTTCTTCCCTTCTACCGTTTCTCCTTCATCCTTTGTTTCATCTTCCTTCTCCTTACTTCCTACTTCTCTATGTCCTTTCACTTCTTTCCTTTCAATTGGGACAAGCATATCTTCCTCCCCTGCTCCGGGGTGTGGCAAGATATCTTTCCTAGCAGCGGGGACAAGCGTATCTTCCTCCCCTGCTCCGGGTGGTGGCAAGATAGCTTCCCTTTCCGGTGGGATTAGTGGATCAACGCCCCCTGCTCCAGGGTGTGACGAGATGACTTCCCTTCCCGGCGGGGGATTTTTACCCACGACTGTTGCGGGACTCCCCATCAAGTCTGTTCTACCCTTCTCCTTCTCCTCTGGAACTGAAAGGTTACACGACTCGACCTGCAATTCGTTTTTAGCCATTCTAAACTCGTTAGTAAAAGTGAAAGTAAAGTGATTAAGTAGCTTTGTGCGATAGTTAAGAATGAGAAAATATGATTTTTGGAATAAAGGTTTATGGGATTCAAAATCTATAAGAACATATTATATTAAAAATCGAAATTAAACTCTTTTTCAATAATTAAATGCTCAGACTACTGGAATATAATATGATGACTTAATATAAAATCTTACTTCAATTATGAATCTAATAATGAAATTATAGCGCTATTATAAGCAATATCCTTTAACAAACAATTTTCCTGTATTCGCGAAGAACGAAAGATTTCCAAAGTATATTCTATTCCTTCTATCTTCTCTTCAAGGTTAAACAAACCAAACTACAGCTGCTAAACGTTCCAATGCCCCTTATGCATGTGACTTTGCCACCGCGCATGCAACCTTCACAAGTTGAGTGTACACATAGCAAGTACACAGTATACCTATATTATATATATATTATAATATATATATATAGATATATAATATATATATACTGTCATATATATATATATACCTATATCTATTTGAGGATTATCGATTGTTTAAAAAATATGTGGATTGCATGTTTTTTCCCTTTTGTTAATTATATAAAAAATAAACAAAATAAAAAATCAATTAAAATGACAATTATGCAAAGGCAGATATTTTTCTCTGCAATTAAATATTATGTATATTAATTAACGTTATTCCAATCAATTCGGTTTGCAATAGAAAAAGAAAATAAGAAAAACAAAAAGAGAAAGAATTTGAGCCTTTTATTTTTTTATTTTTTTTTACGTGTGGCTGAGCGAGGCCAATTGTCCTTGATCCTTGAGCGCGCACTGAAGTTTGGTCATAAACGCAGTTCTCTCCTCCCTCTGCTTCTCTGTGCGTAAAGTTTGGGCGGTTTTTTTTTTGTTGGGTATATATAGTATACAGACATGTGCGTTCGTTTACGCTCCTTTAAACACACTTATGTACGCAAATACCACTTACTTCATATTATATATATATATATATTATAATATATTAATATATATTTATAAATATATATAATTATATATATTAATATAATATATACTATAGTATATATATATATATATATATAGTATATGATATATATATATATATATATATTAAATTATAAATTTAGTCAGGTAAATTATTATATTACACTTCGGGGGCAGTATTCTACAGATAGTTAATTAATTAAAATTTCTTTAATCAAATTTAAAAATTAATAATAAAAAAAAACTCTAATGCACTTTCATTTTCATGTATATAATGTTTACCAAAAATGAAGGCTACCTTGCTGATGCCGATCTGTGGGGGGTGACTTTCCTTCCGCTTTTCACCTGTCTAGACGAGGTGGCGTCAACAAACGTGAGGTAGCTGTTGCGTGTGTGTATGAGTTGCGCTGGGTAGGATTCATGCATGTGTGGCTATTGTTCTTACTTATTTTCTTTTTTTGGGACAACAACCTATTCCTGTACGTCTATGTATGCGTCACTTGCAGCTGTAGTATATATATATATTACCTCTACTTCGCGACAAACCGCGATAGCAGAATAAAAGGCGTTTGTTAACGAAAATAAATTTAGTTAGAATGGCCCTATACGTCTCTCTTCTTTCTCTCCATGTATCCATATAAACATACAATCATTCCAGATATTTAAAATACTTAAAATTTAATTCAAATACTTAACATATATTTATTAGAGTAATCAGGCCTTATGTCTGGTTTATAAAAATCGTTGTTTAATTTATTACATAAATTTATAAAATTAACTGATACGATCCTTTTGGCAAACTTATCTTTGTTATTGATTCCTGCGTTTACACCGAATCAATTTTGTTATCGGGAGGTCTTCTTTTTCTGTGTTCTTTGCTCGTCGACGAAATTGTTTTTTGGCGCTGGAGTGATTGAGCTCGTCGATCTTTTTGGGTTTTGCGTAAGGGAAATTAGTTAAGTTAGTACCCTAATCTATGCCCCAATAATGCACTGTTTGACCTTTAATTAACAACTAATTATCCTCTTTTTAAGACTTTTATAATCTAACTACTTTTTCTAATCCGACTGCGTATTTTTATTTATTTGCCTCTTCGACGGCATCCAATTCTCTTCTATTTGTTTGCCTCTTCGACCGCATCCATTCTTTCTATTTGTTATGCCTCTTCGACGCAATCAATTCTCATAACAGAAGATCTGTATTTCTGGCACAGAGTTAACCAATATCGAAATTTCTTGCCAGAATTCTCCTCAGGTGCGCAGTATCTACTTTCTTATTTTTATTAATTCCTTCCTTGTGGCCTGGTAGTGTCCTTTATTCTCCTTTTCTTTCCTTATCAGCTTAAACTCAACTATTCTGTTTTAGTTTCTGTAGCAAACTACGATATCTATTCCTATGCGTTAACTAGTCTGTACGTTTACACAAAACGATGTAATGAAGCTAATGATTCTTCATACAAAGTGGAACTCATCGGCAGCCGGCTGCCTAGTCTTTTAGATACAGAGCTATTTCCTAAATGACACTATGAAGTAAAATAATCTTTGTAAATAATTTCCACAATCTAATATCTTAGTTGTACAAGGGCTCTCACCTTATCAGCGTTACTTGTTGAGGAGAGTTTTCACTCCTAATTTTTATATATAAACAGTCTTTTTATAACAACACCAGAGGATAAAGAGGGAGTAATTAGAAACACTTAAACTAAGGTCTATATTAAGTCACAGTACAGATTATTCATAGAAAAAGAATAACACTTAAACTAAATATCATTCACTTCATTTCCCCACATTCTTCCATCCATTCAAATTGCAGATGAACATCGAATAAAATAAAAAAAAAACCTAAAAAATTAAAATATA
>JABUQX010018704.1:10000-25000 GCA_015478945.1 Trachelipus rathkii
AACTAAACAATTAATGGAAGCTTGCAGGGCAAATGATGTAACAGATTTTGTAGTTGTTCAGGAAACTAGAGGCCGGCCTGATGGGCTAATCATATGTCATTTACCATATGGCCCTACTGCATACTTTACCTTAAGTGATGTTGTTATGAGACATGATATCCCTAATATTGGGACAATGTCTGAGCAGTATCCACATTTATTGTTTAACAATTTTAAAACAAACCTTGCTGAAAGAACCATGAGTATTTTAAAATATTTGTTTCCTGTGCCTAAAGACAGCAGCACGAGAGTAGTTTCTTTCACAAATTATGATGATTGGATATTGTTTCGACAACATGTTTACAAAAAAGTTGATGGAGGGAAAAAATATGAATTGAGTGAAATAGGACCACGTTTCAGTTTGCAGTTGTACAAGATTGTAAGAGGAACCTTAGATCAAGTTAAAGCATCAGATGTTGAGTATGTTATGAAGCCTTACAAAAACACACAGAGAAAGCGAACACTTTTTTCTTCTGAAGACCCTTGGTAGAAATATAGGCAAGATTATTTTATGGTTTAATTTTTCCTAATTAAATAAAAGTTTGGGATTTCATTTGTAGTTTTTTATTCCTTGTGCAACTTAGTAGTGTATGCATATTGAATTTGTCTTTCGTTCAAACATTTAATCTTATTAATTTAAATTCAAATGAGCAAGTAAATAATAATAATAATAGTAATAAAATTAATAATTATAAATCCCAAAAACGGCTTGAACAACTTAAAAGAAAAAATGATTCACCATCGTTTTTCAAATTTTGTTAGATATTTTGTTTTTAAGATTGGGAATCAGAACTCTCCCCACCTTCTGACAATGGAGACGTTAATTAATGATATTCTTTTAACTCAATATTATGAAGATCGATAATTAATGTATGTTTATGTAGACTTTGATTCTATGCTAGAGAAGTATGTATGAATTGTTTAAATTCTTTTTCTTAAATATCACTATCTACATTTTTCAGAATAATTATTACGTTTGTATTTATCCTATTATAAAGATAAAAATCACTTGTAATATATTTTTGAAAGAGAAAAAGTTAAGACTTCAGAATGTCGATGTCAGCTAAACAAATGCAAGGACGAGAAGCATTGCTAAAATCTTACAACAAAAGACTCAAAGACGACGTGAAGTCAATTCTTGATAATTTCATGGGTATGTTTATATTTTTTATGCTTTTAAGAAATGAAGTGGTTTAATTTCACAAATAAAATCTGCTTGGGGAAATTATGTATCTAAGTAATTTTTTAAAATTATAAATTAACCCATGATGTAGTAACTGTTTTCATTTGGATATTATGTAGTTTACAAAAATAGACCATTAGTATGTTTAGGAAGTTAATTCTTACCAAATTGTTTCTCTGATTTGGTTTGATTTTGTAAGTTTGAGAATAATTAACTTTGAAGCACATCACTTTCAATGCAAGTGGTCGAGCATGCTTGTTAATGCAGAGATTTTGGTGTTAGAAGTGATTGGTAGTTAAAACAGTAAGAGGGAAAGTAACATTGACCTTTAGAGATGTGGAAGATATGAATTCGTGATCCTTGTGATTGAAAGTTATCATAATTGTTCAAAATAGTTTTGGTGAAAACTGATTGTTTCATAGTGCAATGTTGAAGTGGTCTGAAAACTAAAGTTAAATTAAGACAATGAATTTTTAAGTTTTAGTTAGATTTTTTCTGTTCTTTTAGTCAAGGAAAAAGATCAGATTACAAGACCTATACTTTTGCATAAAATTTTCTTTGATGTGGTTAATTTTCTTAACTCGTTACACAGCAATCCCCCAGTGAAGATCGTTAACATATATAATTTCAGTTTGCAATAAATAAATTTTAAGAATTTTATGTAACATTTATGAATTTTTTTTTTTCGTCTGTTCGCATATTTTGGAGGAAATCATGAATATTAATAATGACCTTGTGATTTAAGTTTTTTTTTTTTCATTTTGATTTATATAGATATATTATATATATATATATATATATATATATCTATAATATATATATATTATATATATATAATATATATATTATATATATATATATAATACTAATATATATCGTATATATATAAAATAATTATTTATAATATATATAATATAGATATATATATATATATTATATATAATATAATATATATATATATATATTATATATATATATATATATTTTCTTTCTTTGTTCTTCCTTTATCCTCCATTCTCTTACCACTAGATCTGGAGTAGGGGTGCGTAATACGCAGAGAAAGTAAAATACAAGTAGAAAAGCATGATGCAAGTTGAAAGGAAAGGCCCAACCATCCTCTCCATACCCTAAGTGAGAACTCGTCTCAGTTCACAAAAAAAAAATATCCAACCAGCGGCTTTACAAGTACTGGCGGACCTCACTGTGTATCTCGTCATGTGAGGGCGTTCATCCCCAGGCCATGCCACAACATACCCCTCACAAAACCTCACCATTCACTCCTATTATACACCTTTCTTCTCACCTCTGACAAATTCACATTCCTTTCCTAACTCAACCCACTTTTTTTTCGGTCTCATTTAATCCTTTCTTCACACAACACAACTCCCTAATGCATTCATTTCTCATTTTATCAATTCTTCTCACATCTAACACGCCCCTAGGTGTCATCTAAAACAGACTGTACCTTAGATCTACACCTCTTATTCCATACCATAGTTTCACTACTATACATTAACAAAAAAATCCTTGCACAGTCAAGACTTAGTCCCTTTGTATCCACCATGGATTTAATTGCACCAGCCACCTTCCTAATATTCACAACTTGACTACAACATTCTGCATCAGCCGTTCCCTTTTCATCCAACATATATCCTAAATATTTAAACTCATATACTTGTTCCAATTGCTCACCATCCAACATACACTACAGGCTCTCCTCACTCACTACCATAACCTTACTCTTGTCTACACTTCCTTTCAAACTCCTTCTTTTACACACCCTGCCAAACCCATCTACCAACCCTCTCAAACTCTTCAGATTCGCCACACAAAACCAAATCATCCGCGTATAATAAGCAGGATACCCTCCATTCTCTTCCATTCTCCTTCATTCTAACACCTTTCCCTACCACCCCTACCTCTAATTCTTTCATCACCTAATCTATATACAAAGTAAATAACCATAAAGACATAACACATTCCCTGCTTCTCCACCATTAATATTAAACCAAGCACTTTTAACTCCATTTATTCTTACACATGCTTCAGTATCGTCATACATACTTTTCATTCACATTCAGAGCCTACCACCAACACTAAATTTATTCCACCTATCACTAACACCTGCCACAGAGCTTTCCTATTAATACTGTTATACGCCTGTTTCAAGTCCATAAAACCTAAATACAATTTAATCTTCTCTCATTTTTTCAATCATTTGTTTTAATGTGAAGATTGTACACATCCTCTACTACTTTTAAATACACCTTATTCTTCATGAATCAATCCTTCAGTCACTCGATGCACTTTTTCATCCAAAATACCAGCATATATTTTCCCTACAAGGATACAACACACAATAAACTAATGCCCCTATAGTTCCTCTTATCTCCTTTACCTTATAAAAGGGTATGCTATAATTTATACTCTCTAATCACACGGAACTAACCCTTCCATAAGCGCTTGTTATTACGTAACTCCCATATCCAGTAGTAAACAACACTTCCATTCTGATCATTTCACCAGTAATTCACATCTTATGCGCAGGCAGATTTAAAATGCTTCAGCTTTTTTTACCTCTACCTATAATCTCTAACGTATTAATTTACTAAATCCCCAAAATACCATATTCTCCGTACACTATTAACCCACGCACACTTCACATATCATTCTTCATTAGCTTGTCGTGTTATGCAATTTTTCGAAGTGTTCCCTCACACTTCCTTCACACCCGTTTCATATCAGTGCAAATTACATCCCTATTTCATTATTCTATGAAGATTCCCTTTACTCTCATTATTAACATTTCGCACTTCCATCGAGGAGAGGCATTCGTATGCAACTGTTAGTCTTCCTTTTTCCTCCTAATAACAGAGTGTGCGCAACCCTTTTGCGCATGCCGCCACAACGTGGGCGCATAGGTATGATTATAAGTTGGCGCATTACTACGGGCTACTTTGTTGCGAGATTTTTATATTTTAAACATGGCTAACCGTCAGGCCTGTTTTCTGCGAATTAATTTAATGAAAAACTAAAAATTAATTTATTTCCAAAATTTTGCTAAATCTGGCAAGATATAAAGAAGTATGCAAACAAATATCGTAAAGTTTATGCATTTTTTTCTTGTAGCGTGACTCTCATATTCAATGATATTTCCCGCCAAAACTCATATTTGAAAATTATGATTTTTAAATTTATTCTTGTAATGAAACATCGTCAAATCATGACAGTCTGAAATTTTGAGTGTTACTAGTGATAGGAACGAGTACTCGTCCATATTTCTTAAATTAATTTTGCTTTTATTATTTTCATAAGTGAGCCTTATTAGAAACTTAAATGCCGTATTTGTTTAAATCAAAGAATCCTATAAATATAATTATAGAAGAAATCAGTAATTCTGTTGATTTCTTATATATATATAATTATACTATAATATAGTATAATATTATATAATATATATATATATATATATATATATAATATATATATATATATATATATATAATCTACAGATATATATATATATAATATATCTTGCTATTAATATAAAATCTTTTTATATATATATATATATAAATAGTACGAGAGCACGACATATATATGATATATATCGATACCTATATATATATTATAGATATATTATATACTATGGGCATCATGAATCGTCTAGTGAAAAAATTTGGCGTTATGTATGCAAAAGGTTGCACCCCTGTCCTAACATATATTATCCATAACGTCTTTTGAGATATCATTGACTTTTAGCTACATTCAACCATGGCCTCCTGTTTTTTTTTTTTTTTTTTTTTTTTAATGATTCCACCACCACTACATTACACTCTCTCACTGTTACAATCCTTTCTCATATATATATATATATATATATATCATATAATATTACTATATTCTATATATATATATATATATAGATATAATACTATATATACTATTATATTATATATATATATAATATATATATATAATATTATATTGTATATATAGTATATATATTATATATATATATATATATATATATATATATATAAACTACCTTTTAACGTGCTTTTATCCCCATGCAGAGGGTAACACGGGGGACACAGGAAATCGAACTTTAAGCCGGCTATCCCAAACCAGCAGCACCAAGTGTTTGCAGCAAAGTTTTAATTCTTGCCCCCAGTAAGATAAAAATCCAACTGCTACGCAGAGGATTTGAACCAGATTCTCTCGTGATGAGAGGCGGTGACTCAAACCTCCTGCGCACGAGCGTTCAGAATATATATAGCTATATATATAATATATATATATATACTATACTTAACTATAGATATATATATATATGAATATATATATATATATATATATATATTATACTATATATATATATAGTATATATATCTTCTTTTCTTTCTTTATCTACCTTTTTTTCCAAAGGGATTAAGGTGCGCTACAAGCACGGAAAAGAAAAAGCAGTAGAGAGAATATGACAAATGTCGAAAAGAAAGCCCAGCCTTACCGCCCCTGTTATACCTTTTACGTGAGAACTCGTCACAGACAGGAAATCCACCCTAGAGCCTTCATGAGGACCGCACGACCCTCACTATGTAAAATTCGTCAAGTAAGGGTTCATCCCTTGCCCAGGTGGGCCACAACCATGCCCCGCATTACAAACCCCGCCAGTTCTCTCCTATCATGCCATCCTTTATATTCTCGCTTCTGCCAAAACTCACATTTCTCTCCTTCGACATTCGTGTTCACCGACTCAATCCACGTTCTCTCGGTCTCCCAGCCGGTCGGTTCCCAACACACTCACCACATACATATACTAACCAACGACTATATTCTAACGTAACAAAGTCATGACCAAAACCTATTCTCAACATACTTTCATTTCATTATTCACTCATTTACTCCTTCTTCACACCACACAACTCTCTAAATACGTTCATCATCATTTTACAATTCTTCTCACACCTAGCACGCCCCTAGAATTGTCCATCTGAACACATTAACGTTTAGATCAAATAATTCCTTATTCCAGACCATGTCTCACTACTTATACAATAACACAGGTACCGGTAACAACATACCCTTCATGTAAGACCTAGCGCACTCAAAGACTTAGTCCCTTTACATTCACAACGATTTAATTGCACCAGCAACCTTCCTGCCATTCAAAACTTTCTACTACACACTGCCGCATCATCCATGTTCCCCTTCTCATCCAACAACCATACCCTAAATATTTAAACTCAGAGGCTTGATATAATTGCTCACCATCTAACATAAAACTTCACACTGAGGACTGTCTCACTCACAACCATAACCATAACTTTCTTATCTACGTTTACTTTCAAAACCCTCAATTTACACACCCTGCTAAATCCTCACGAAATCCTCTCAAACTCTCTCCAGATTCGCCACACCAAACCAAATTATATCATCCGCATATAATAGTAGGGCACCCTCCACCATCTCCATTCTCATCATTCTAACCACCATTTCCTGCCACCCCATCCTAATTCTTTCATAACCCATCCATTTACAAATTGTAATAACCAAGGAGACATAAACACAACCCTGCCTCACCACTATTAATACTTAAACAATCACTTTTGACACCATTATTCTTACACACGACCATCACTATCGTCATACATACTTTTGATTCCATTCAGAAGCCTACCACAACACCATATTTTAAAGCCTGCCATAGAGCTTCCCTATTACCCTATCATAACGCCTTTTGCAAATCCATAACACAAAAATACAATTCATTCTTCTTACTCCCTCATTTTCTCAATCATTTGCTTCAGTGTAAAGATTTGATTCCACACATTCCTCTTACCACTTCCAAAACCGCACCTTTGTTCTTCCACATCAGTCCTTACAGTCACTCGACGCACTCTTTCGACCAAATCCATATACCTATATCTTCCCTACAACACTCAATAAACTATTAATTCTACACTTCCCTTTATCTCCCTTACCCTTATATAGCGGTACTATTACTGCTCTCTCCAATCCTCGGAACTATACCTCCATAAACGCTTTATGACACAACTTCCAAATCCAATCAATCACCATTCTCGCCTCCGTTCTGATCATTTCACAGTTCATCCTATACCTGTTAGACGTTTACCATTCTTCACTTCTCACTCTACCATACTCCTCACTTGCGAGATTAAACTCATCCCCCAAAATTACCTGAATCCTTCTGCACCATCAAACCCACACACATTTACTATCACCTCTTCATTACTGCCAATATTATACAGAATTTCGAAATGTTCTTTCCACACTCACCTCACACTATTTCATCAGTTACAAAAGAGCACCATCCCTATTCATTTCTTCTGAGCAGTCCTTCATATTTCATTCATAACCT
The DNA here is from genome assembly GCA_015478945.1 of Trachelipus rathkii. Taxonomy (NCBI): domain Eukaryota; kingdom Metazoa; phylum Arthropoda; class Malacostraca; order Isopoda; family Trachelipodidae; genus Trachelipus; species Trachelipus rathkii. The sequence continues at coordinate 17,605 of JABUQX010018704.1, forward strand.
TTTTCGTGCTCCTTCCAGAAGCGCTTCTATTCACCTATGTAAGTCCCCATATCCGCCTTCCAAACTGCTTCATTAACCTATTCTTTTCTCCTACTTTATGCAACCTCTTAAGTATATTCTTTTCTCCCCTTATATAACTTCCAAGCATCTTTCTTTTGAAACTTCACTATTGCTTTTAGTACATTTAAACACGCTTCTTTTTTACTTAATTTTAACCGCTTGCATCACCTCTTCATTCCACCACTCACTGTTAACATTCTTACTTCCTACTTTAGCACATCGACATACTTCTTTTGCACTGCTAAAAATTGCTTCCTTTTTTGCTCCCAGATATGTTCAGTTTCAACTTGTTCACATTCAACTGATTTACTTGCGAGCGCTCTTATATACTATACTTATCCTTATTGTCTTACTTACTTCTCGCCTCTAATTTTACCCACTTCCTTCCGTAATCACCTTCCTCTCCATCCAAGCCCCCACTAACTTAATTTTACATAGAATAACATAATGATCCGATAATCCCATTCCTAAACCCCTTACTGATTTAACATCCAACACATACCTCAACAATTTCTTCACCAACACAAAATCAATCATACTTTTCACTTCGATACCATCTCTACCTACACCAACTCTAGTATACTTATGAATACTCTTGTGTTTAAAGAAAGTATTACTTACACACATACCTCTCTCCTCACAGAAATCAATCACCTTCCTACCATTCTCATTTTCTCCCGACACCCCAAAACCACCTGTTATACCATCCCTTAACATGTAATCCATTCATGAAAATCCAGGGTTTGCTGGTGAACTGGGGATGAATCAATAAGCAAATTAGCCTATTATTATTATTATTATTATTATATTATTATTATTATTATTATTATTATTATTATTATTAATTTATTATTTATTAGTATTATTATTTATTATTTATTATTATTTATTATATTATTATTATTATTATTATATTATTTTATTATTATTATTATTGATTATTTATTAATTATTATTATTATTATAATATTATTATTATTATTATTATTATTATTATTATTATTATTATTATTATTATTATTATTATTATTATTATTATTATTATTTATATTTTATTATTTATTATTATTTATTTTTTATTATTATTAATATTATTTATATTGATTAATTTTATTATTTATTATTATTATATAAACATTAATTATTATTTTATAAATTATTCTTATTATTATATTATCTCTATCTCTAGATTCCAAACAGTTCTTTCTTTGTACCCATGGAAGCTCCGAGAATAAAAAAAAAAATACAAAACATTATTAAATACTGTAAAAACATGGTTAATTATTCTGCTCCAATCAGTGTAACAGTGTTGATCAAATTACAGGGTCAGCTGCGGTTTAAAGAAGCATAACATTATCAGGATGTCTGTCATACGCATTGAATCTTGATATATTGCCATATTGAACGGTATTATTCCCCAGCTATATATGCTTATAAATACTAACGTCCCTTAATTAATTTCTTAATTATCAGTTGTTTTTCCAGGAAAAAATATTCACATATTAAACCATTTTCAAAAATTAAAAAGGAAGCAAGTAAGAGAGATTACTTCTTGAGTGATTATCCCCACATTTCGGACTATGAATTTATCATCAAAAGCAGTGACAACTTGGCAAGTAGTAATTTCAATGCAATTCATACCATAGTTGAAGAAGGTAAATCTTCAATTGAGAAAAGAATTGTTTGCTCACGTATAATTTTGTTGTTTCTTTACTAGCTCGATTCAAACTTAAATTTCAGATTACAGGTGTAGAAGACCATAAAGAAATGGATATTAGAAATTTTGAAAATGCAAAAATATTTTAAACCAGAGAGAGTCTTAACATAAAATGTTTCAGCCAATTTTGAGAATGAGCAAGAATCTTCACGTTCATTTCCACCTTTAAAATTTACTCAGCGGATTAGCTTTGAGGATAAGAGAGAGTAATGAGGGACCACAAGCGAAGAAATAAAAATAAATAAACACTTCATTTTCATAAGATAGTTGTAGGATTATTTAAATTTCCTTTTATTACCAAGAAAGAATGATCATTTGTGTGGCGAAAATTCAAAGAAACTTTCTACCTTTGAAAAGTAAACTACTTTTGAAATATTTAGGTTCACCAACAATTTTTCTGAGGCAAGTGAGAGGCTGTGTAATATATATGAGGTAATATGTGTGAGCCTGCAAGAAATAGGCTTGTCCTCACAATTTAAAAAATTTTTATTTAAATTTAAGTTGTTTTATGGGGGTAGCGTGAAATAATTCTGGAATTGATTAGAACGCCTGACTTCTTTGAAATTTGTGTTGTGAGGGAGTTAGGCCTAATTCAATTCTTTCAAAATTAATATGAAAGAGTTTCATATTTATTCTCTTGCAGCAAGCTGTTATTTTTTTCAAAAGTATTTTTTATTTGGCTGATGTACAAATTTATCCAATTAATATAGGAGATGTTGGAATGACTCTAACTAGATAAAAAAATGTTTGTGGTCCGTTGGATTGTGCTCATACTTAATTTTTTTCTTTTTTTTTTTTTAAACAGTTGTCACCACCACCACCACCCACGGCAGAGCCCTATTCAAATAAGGGAACTTCTCAGAAGTCACCGACTAATGTAAATACGCAGAATGAGCACAGACGCAGCTTTGAAGTTAGGGAGATTTAATTCAGCAGAAACAGAAGATGAAGAGAATTCCCACATAATTAGAGGTGGCGAAGAAAGAAGAACGCAGCGAACTCAGCTTGGAGTTACCAATATTCAAGACAAAAACTCGATGCGCAGACACAGCACCTTCTTGTATACGAGGCGTCGTAAAAGGTGCTGGTACGAACGAGTGATTACAGTTCCCTCGAGCACCTGCCGCTGCCTACATAGAAAAGAGATCAAAGCACCAACACGCGCCGCAAGAGAGAGATGTCAGTGAGTGGAAAAGCTACCGAGAACCAGTTAAAGTCTGTTTTGCCTTTGACTTGGACCCCTGTCCAAATCCCGAAGTGTGAAACCAGAGCCACCCCAGAATATGAGAGCCAGTACATCAACAAGGCGGATGAGGCCCTATGGTTATAGCGGAGTAACTGAGAAGATGAAAAAAAGTCGCTCGCGTCTAAACAGAACTCCCAGTTTCTTGAGGCCGCCCTAGCAACTAATACATTATCATGAGACCTGATAAAAAGTTGTACTTTCATATAGGTTTCTGTGCTAGGCTCATTTTTTTACAGTCATATAAATGATATGGATCGGACAATTAAATGTAGGGTTTCTAAGTTTGCTGATGATACTAAATTGTCTGCTTCCGTTGGTAATCTCGAACAATGTGGGAACGTTCAGCATAACTCAAATGATACACTTCTTGGTTTGGCTGATAAGAGACAAACGAATTTTATTAGCTGAAGTATAAAGTACTTTACATTGGTATCTCAAATAAGGATTTTAATTATGACATGAATAGGAAATTGCTCGAATCTGTTGACAAAGAAAAGAATTTACCTGTGGTTAGTTGTAATGATTTTAAGGTGTCTGAGCAATACTCTTTCGAAGCTAGAAACGGAGCTAACAAAATGTTAGGTATTATAAATCGTAATATTACATACTGTAGAACTAGAACAAAACTTTGGGACACACTTCATCCCAGTAAGACTTCCGCTCTTTCAGATCGACATTCGATCTGTGAATTTTCTCGCATAATGTTCGTCCGGCATTAAAGGAAGGATAGGTTCTTGGAGTAGTTTTCGACTCGGAGAAGCCTACTAGGTGATGTAATTCGAGGATACCTTCCATTATTTTTTCAAAATCTTTCCAGTTGATTTTTAAAAATTTTGTCCACCATTCAGCCTCCAGGGTGTTTCTCAATGAAGCGTGTTTAGAATCTTGTCTTTGCACAATCACTTTATGAAATTGTAACGGTGTCTCCATAAGACATTCAATGATCACAATACCTGGACGAGTCCATTTACTTCAAGTGAAACTTAAGAATTGGATGTGGAATGACTTCTCCAGCTGGTGAATGATCAGATTACAAACTAAGCCGATATACACAGATTCAACTTCTCATCTAAAATTAAAGTTCACCCTTTTTCTCTTAAGCAAGGGAAAATCGTATACCCTCTCCTTCTGCCATGCCTGCAACATTGAATTAATTCTCACCTTTGAAACGGCTCTTATTCTGTCTTTATATTTTGACAGTCGCCTTGCATTGTCAGATCATGTCCGAAAGCTTTAACTCTTGTCAGAAACTTGTAAAATTTCGTGACAACTTTATTTGTGACCCTCAAATCGAACAGCTGTTTACAAAGGTTTCTACTTCCATGATCATTATAGATAGCTTACAAGGGACCAGCGTCTAAAGTAGTCCTTCAAACTGAAACCCGTCCACAATTCTCATTACATCGAGAATCATTTAAAACCAAATCTTTTCATACAATCCATTTTCCCCGTCTTTGTTTCCTTTTATTATTTGAAGAAGCTGTTAATTACGTTTTTCTGCGAGTCTTGTGGGACATTGCAATACAAATTCCCTAGCTTAAATTTTCCCACTATGGAAGCGTGCAATCCTTTGTATCCTGCGATGTAAAACTTTGAGGCTTTTATGGCTAAATGAACAAAGGGGTCTTGTCTTCAGAATGAGCTACTTACATTTGATTCAAATATCTCCCCATATGGTGTTCTGATTTAGTCTGTATACAGATAGGTCGAAAGCGCACATGTTGAAACAGCCGTGATGTGTTAGAAAGTGTCAGTATCTAAACTCTTCTCTTCAGATTTTTACTGTCCAACATGCATCGTATATATTCCCTCTATATATAATATACTATATATCATATATATATATATTATATATATACTATTTACCTATACTATATATATATAGTTACTACTATATTATACCAAAACGAACCATTTAATGGAATGTAAAGCGAAACTTTACTGCCCTTCTCCGGGATTGAACCACCGCTATGTTGCGAATGAAGGACAATATACCCGGCGCTATACGACTGAGCTATTCTCCACCCAAATAAAAGTTTGGATTCAAGACACTACGTTACTAGGCAACGAGCTCTTTCAAGGCGACATCACCTTCAAGATGTCCCAGCCTGTCCCATATCCCCTCGTTCTCTCACGATTGTAGCATGTTAAATATATTGGCATATAAATCGCAATTATATTAAGTCTGTAATAAATGTATTATTCATGTCATTAACATTCTTATATAATTGCGATTTATATGCAATATATATATAACATATATCTATATATATATCATATACTATACTATATAATACTTATTATATACTACCCCCTACACTATATATATATATTATATCATATATATATATATGATAACTAGTAAACTATATATATACTATTATAATATTGTATACCTAATATATATATATAATATTTTTTATCATATATATATTATATATATAACCCTATATACTACATATATATATATATACTATCATATATATACTATTATATTATTATATAATATACTATACTATAATTACTATTACTATAACCATATACTATATACTATATACTATAATAGATATATCATATAATTATGGGAATCAAACATATAATATACTATATATATATACTGACTATATATATATATAATATATATTATATATTATATACTTATACTATATACTATACTACCTATATACTAACCCTATATATATTATACTATACTATATATACGTATCATATACTACTTATATATACTACTACTATATATATACTATACTATACTTCTACTACTACTACTATAATATATATACTATATATATATAATCATATATTATAGGGTTAAAAACAAAGGTGAAATATTATCTCGAATATTTTACATCTCCTCTAAATTGTTGAACAGAGCAATTCTATATTAGAGAAAGCATGTGGTGCGAGCTCAATATAAATCTAAATAACTAAAGATGGAATCATGTCATGATGATTCAACTTTTATTTATTTATTTGTTATCCTTTTTTTTGTTTTTTATCTATTTTTATTTTTTTCTAGTTTTTGTTTTAAATAAGGCCTTTCCAATTGAGATTTTTTTTTGTATAATATATAGTATACTACTATATATATATATATAATACTATATATATTATATACCTATATATATATACTATATATATATATTATAATTACTAATTAAATATTTTTTAATAAATATACTACATATATATATATATTAGCTATATAATTATATATATATATACATTGGGTGATTCAAAACCTCCTGAGCGACGAACAATTTCGGAGGCCTGATAGAAGCAAACGATAAAGGATACACTTTATTTGTTAATAACCTATTGTTGTATGACGCTTCCTTTGTCCAGACGCTACGGACGATTTGAAGGTGCACTAGTTCTACGTTTGTGTGACCGCTCGCCATGTAGGTTACGCGATGATTAATAGTTGCTCGAATATAATGTTTCTAGTGCGTGGCAAGTACATTTGTCGTTTTTCGCTAACCGTCCTTGCGAAACACGCGTGACAATTACCTTTTACCTTGCCCCCAATTCACTCGTGTAATATCAGTATCAGTGTGGACATCGATTACGAATGGATCACTACATCTTCCCGAGTTAACCGACATTATAATGTGTTACGGTGCGCGAAACGGAAATGGACGAACTGCGGAACTCATTTTTGGCAGAAAAATCTTGCACTTGAGCTTCAGGCTCAATGCTTTTTTTGAATGTTTCCTCGCCATCATTTGCAATGATCCGTTTGACATCATGGACGCTTTTTTTCGCCGGTGCTCATTGGTGAAGCCGCGCGTAATACGAGGACCCCTGCCGTTTTGAAAAGAGCGTGCTTTGAGAGCAGGTCGCCAACGCTCGGATCACCGTCCGACTAGCACACCGTGCCATTGCCCATCACGCCATAGGTTAAATCAGTCCGTCTGTGGTTCCGGGTCTTGCAAGATAATCCAGTCTCCTCGCTATATATACATCTACAAGAAAGTATTACAGGCACTTTGAGCCGCAACGACTCTCCCTCCCGTGTGCGATTTGCCCGGTGGTTTTTGCAACGGAGCTTCAAATCCTGCCTTTCCTGCGCATGTCTTGTTTACCCGATGTGGTGTGCTTCACACTTAATGGCTACTTCAAAAGCGAAGAACAGCAACATATGGGCCTCACGACAATCCTCACGCAAAGTGTCACGATCAGAGTTAACTCCAGGCGCGAAATTTACCCCGTAAACATCTAGAGAGTGGAATCTGGGATTATCTTGGCTGGAACCTGTCAATCTTCCACAGCCGCTTTGGGATGGACCCTGCGTCCCTCGCAAACTCACTCCCAGAACAACGCTTCCGCGCTCAATGGGACGAACATAACCCCTT
>JABUQX010018704.1:32500-42500 GCA_015478945.1 Trachelipus rathkii
TAAAAGATGAAGTGGACATGAATAGGTTCACTTTTTTATGGTTTAATAACGGGCAATTAGAAGCTTATAGGTACCTCACTTTAATATTTGGGTTTTATTTGGGTTTACTTCTTCTCCATTTATATTGCAATATATTATGAAATATCATGCTTCTAAGTATCCACATGATAGATGTACTGAAATATTATCCTCAGGCTTCTATGTGGATAATTTATTATTTACAAGCATGCAAGATGAAAGTGAGATAATAGGTATATATCATCAATGTAAGAAACAAATGGAAGAAGGGTTTTATCTTGAGATCTTGGAATAGCAATTCCGATGTTTTGCGTGTTAAGTTCAAGGAAGAAAACTCCTTTGTAGAACATTCTAGTTGTTGTGAAAAGATCTTGGGATATAGTTTCAATAGGTGACATGATCTGTATGCATATAATACAGTAGAATATCTGAGAGATTTCAACGCAAGCGTTCAATGTTGTGCTGAGATTTCCAAGCTTCAGATCCTCTTAACTTTGCTCTTCCTATTTTGGTTAGGGGTAAATTGTTGATGAAACAAGTGTGGCAGCAAAAGTTGGCTTGGGATCAGAAAGTGCCTGATGAGATACTGAAAGAGTGATATAAACTACACAGTAACTGTGAACATCTGGATACGATTGCAATACCTAGGAGGGCTTTTTCTGAAGGGAATAAGTATGGCTTACATCTTTTTTGTGAGAGTTCTTAAAGTGTTTATGGATTTGTATGTTATGGAGTGAATGATAATAACAAAAAGCTCCTTTTATATTGCTAAGCAAGGTAGCTCCTGCAATAGGCCTAGGGAGTTAAGTATCCTTCCTGGAGCTGATGGGGTTATTTGGCCTTGAATGCTTACGGCAATATTTTGGAAGGGCATATCAGTAATATATATTGTTGAATTCATTAATCTTGCTTGGATTCACAAGTAGTTTTGAGCTGGTTATTAACCAGGGCCAGACAAACCAAAGTAAAATCTAAGTTTTTAAAAATAGAATAATGAAATGGATGGGGTTAATTACTTCGCATGTCTGTAACAAGTATATAAGTAAATGTGGCTTATAAGTATTAAATACAGCAGAAAATCCTGGTGATTTTATAACTAGGTAACTTTTAAAAAGTTTAAAGAAATATTTGCTCTGTGTATCATGGTCGCTGTTGGTTAAGCTAATGATTTAGACAATTGGCCCAAGTATCCTATGTTGTGTGTGCCACAAGAGTCTTTACCTCTATTAATGGTAAATGTAAATATATTAGAAAATACATGTATTAGTATTTTAGATTTAAGGAAATATTCATGCTATAGAAAAGTCTTAAGAATCACTGCCTGGATTTTTAAATGGCTTAGTAAAATTAAAATAAATGTTGATTACCAGCAAAAATCAGTAAGGTATTGGCTTAAATAAATGCAACATTGCAATTCGCTTTGCTAAATGAAATTAAATTTTTGAAAGATTATAAACAAAAAGTAAAAACAAGTAGCTTGCTGAAACGATTCAGAAATTCCTCTTGGTTTAATTAATCTTTCGCCATTGAATGAAAAAGGCTATTTAGAAGCAAGGGGCTAGGATTATAAGGCTGCTTCTTATCAGCTTAACAAGGCTAATAACCTATATTAATGGAAGAAAATCATGGCTCTTATATTGGCATTGTATTAAATATTGCTGCATGAGCAAGTAAGAGGATCTGGGCACATTGGTTACTACTCTTAATTACTCAGAAATCAAGGTGTGTGGATACCTAAGGGTAGAGCTGCTGTAAGATGAATGTATCTATTGGAAGCATTACATGCAAGCATAGTACAATGGTCTCTTTCTTAAACACAGGTACGCCACGTTCCACTACATACCTAGAACACACATGAATTTTATAAAACCTTACCAACACACAGGTATTGATTTCACATTTGCAGGTATCAGGATTACGTCCAGGGTATTAGATTTACCTCTCATATATATGTCAAAAACAACACGCTCAAAGTAGAGAAAATGTAGGCATCTTAATTTTCACGTTGCTTAACATCAGAGCTGTATGCACACTATAGACTAGTTACCCTCTATGCACACCTCTGAGCTTTCTGTAGCCTTCAAAAGGATCTGTAATTAAATTAGTATACATCATACATATATAGTGAAGCAATTGCATTTATTTCAATAAAGGCTGGGCAAATAATAGAAGAGTCCTTTAATACTGATGCTTTCGGAGGAGTTTGATAAAATCAGATCAAACATGTAAAAATTAACGCTCTCTCTCGCATGGCAAGGGCAGCCATTGGAGAAGTTCAATTAACGTAATGAAACAGTTGTCTGTACAAAGCAGGGGGGGGGGGACATGTGTTTTGGCTGTGGAAAAGTAAAGTGACTTATTTTGAGCTTCTTACCAACTCTGTCTGACATAGAAAATGATATCAATTCCAGACCCCTAACCTATAGATCTGGTACCTCTTGAGTTGGAGTCAAAACCACAAAGCGCCAATAACGCCCATTGTTTTTGAAAGTAATGTTTAACAGTAATTTATTTTAAAAGTAAAAGTTTGATAACAGTAGAAATATCAGATGGGGCAGTGCACCATACAAGAGGTATCTGATTGCTAGCCCCATCATAAAGCAAAATGAAGCTCTTATGAATAAAACCAGGTTTTTCCAGGCGTTTGGTGCATGAGGAGTATCTCCTAAGTCTCCGGGGGAGCGGTCTAGACACTTGTTTCAAGGTATTTGGGAAGATAAAGTAAAGGTGGGAGATGTGTTCTTATAAAAGACAGCAATAAACCGCGTCTATTTTGGAAAATGGGCAGAGTGATGGATGGGATACTGATTCATGATAATAACATCAGATCAGTAAAATTAAAAACTGGTTCTGGTGAAATAGGGTTGCATTCCATCAGTAACCTTAACCACCTCGAATTAAATACAGGAGGTGGTAGTTCATCAAATGTAAAACCTGTACCTACAACACCTGTACAGGATGACAACAGCAACAGACCTGGTAGGCTTCTGGTAGTAACATAATAATAATGAATAATAATAATAATAATAATAATAATAATAATCAATAATAATAATAATACATTAATAATAATAATAAGATAGTATGCAATCCAATAATGACCTGCAGGATAAAGCTGCTCTAAACTAAGGGCAGTTTTATGGCAAGCCAATTTGTCATATCTATAATAATTGCATAAATAAAGTAGTAAAATTAGGTTTAAGGTAATATTAAGTTTGTTTAGGGTAATTTTAAGGTAGTTTAAAGGTTTTTTAATAAAAAGACAAGTGAAAAAAATTTTTTTTGTTTTAATGAAGTAATCTATGTAAAGGAATAAGGCCGCCAGCACCACAGGCTAAGTAAACCAAAGGTCACGGGTATTGCTTCCTTTGAAGCAATCCTCTGCGGCGGAGTGTATGAAATTTATTAAGAAACTATTAAATATTGGTCATATTAATAATTTAGACCACAATATAAAAATATCAGTATTATGAGTCATAATACTGATATTTTTATATTGTGGTCTAAATTATAATATGACCAATATTAAATAGTTTTCTAATAATTTTTCATATAATGATATACATATATATAATACTTATATAATATATATATAATATTACTATATATAGTATAATCTATATATGATCTTTTGATATCAAGATATAAACAATGTTAGGCTGGTTCGTGGAGGTTGGCTGCAGGTAGCTGTTTTATATATCATAATATATATTATATATATAATATATATAATATATATATATTTTATATAATTATATATAAGTATGTATTAGTTTCAAACAGGGGCAGGGGGCAGGGGGCAGGGGGGCAGGGGGGCACTTGCCCTTCTATTTTTGGGCTAAAAAAAGAAGCAATCAAAAAAAAAGAAAAAAAGAAAAGAGAAAAAATTAGAAAAGAAAAAAAACAAACAAAAAAAGAATAATAAAGAAAAAAATTCCTTCTAAATTTTGGCGAATAAAAAAATTAACCTTACATACATCAATCGATAGATAATGAAGTTGGAATTACTAATTGCTAATGTATTATAAACTTACATTTTTTCTAAAGAGTTTTAATTTGTTTTTCGTTTTCAATATTGGCTGAATTTTTTGTCAATCTAGCTGTGTGCTTTTATACAGGTTAGCTTCTGACAGTATTCTCCGCTAGAACTTTTAGTATGTCGATTAGCATTTGGCGGCTGCAAAGCTGGCTAATCAATCCGGGAAGGCGTAAGCCGTTGATATTCAGCTGAAAACAGCAAATCAAAAAGCAATTGCAGAAAATAAAAGAAATTTACACAATTTTGAAGACCATAATTTTCTGAGGAACCCATGACTTAACTTTAAGAGGTATAGGCCTGCATGAGGGAATTTTTGAAGACTTGATTAAAATTCGAATAGAAAGTGGTGGTGGAATTGAAAGAACATATTCAAGGACAGAAGAATGTCGTCTGGACGTCTCCGATGTTTCAAAGTGAATTTATCAATTTGTGTGAAATTATCATATAAAAAAACAAGATTATCGCGAATGCAAAAAAAAAAATTGGTGTCGACTCCATTTTGGCAGATGAAACTGCGGATTTGTCAGGCAATGAACAATTATCTATAGGATTAAGGTTTTTCGATCTTGAAAAAGTGACTGTTTAGAAGAATTTCTGGGGTTTGACGTTCTTGAAGGGATGGATGGTAAAACCATTCCCAAAACGATTGATTTGTTTTTAGAAAAAAAGGTTTGGATCCGAGTCTATACGTTGGTCAGGGGTACGACGGCTGCGCACCAATGGCAAGGAAAGAACATGGAGTTCAAAAGAAACTGCGGGAAAAACAGATAAAAAAGATTATATTTTCACTGTGTTAGCCATCGGCTTAATTTTGGTCATTGATAACCTAAACATTATTCCGGAAATTCGAAATACTATTGCCACAATAAAAGGCAAACTTTTTCAGACTCCACCCTTAGAAGATAATACATTCCCAACTTGTCTAAACTTTGTGAAACCCGTCGGACTCAAAAATATCATAGTAATGCTATTTTCATAGTAATGCTATGAACTAGTGGTTAACTATTCAAACAAAAAATATTGATGGACCTTATGTAGTGCTCTGATCATGTCCAAAGCAATTTTGAAAGTTGTCAAGACCACTGCTTGAAAGTTGTCAAATAATTGCTGATCTGCCTCTTACGCCGAAAATGTTCAAATTACGCTGGAGTTCTTATGTAGAATTGCGCAGCGACACTAGAAAGTACAATCGCATGGCAACATAGGTAGCAATGATCCGCTCAAAACTTCTTCTGATATTGGCATTTGTTCGACTTGTACCTTATCTGCGCTCACGTTCATCGCTCTTTAGATGAACTAGATTTTTCAGAAAGACGTGCCTAGCATTTCATCTGTTTCCTTTGCATCCGTTTCTTATGTGAGGCTGCTGCCGTAGGCAGTTTGCGTGAGAAAATAAAAATGCTCTTTTCAGTTTTTTATGATCTTGATATCAACAAATTCATACTGAAACTGATTTTTTCCATTTTTTTTTTATAAATATTTTATTTTATTAAATTTTAATTCATTTAATTATTATTATTTTATTTTTTTTATTTATCAAAATTTTAATTTATTTTTTTATTTATTAATTTAGGATTTTATGTTTTTTATTTTATGGTATTCTTGTAAGCTGGGGGCAAAAAATGAAATTCAAAGAAGTTCTAAGAGACCTGGAAAGAATTATTCGTTATTAAAGAAGCCGACCGGCTTTTTTTCTCAAATCAAAAAACCAATCTATTAATTGCACTGGTTCTACCGTATTCAGTAAGTACCATTGGAATGTATTTCAGCATTCTCCGAAGAGTAAAGACTTGGCTAAAAAACACAATGAATGAAGACAGGCTTAATGGCTATGTAGGGGGAGATAGATTATTAGTAAGTGAAAATATGAATGAATTTGAAACAAATGTAACTGCGAAATTCGCTGAAAATCCAAGGCGTCTAATAATAATAGTTTAGATTTAATATTAGTTACCACTCAGGGTTCAGTACTCGCCAACCCCCATAAATATTAATTACTTTCGTTCTCAAATAGGTATTTTTTTACTCACCTCTGACATAGCAAATTTTTTTTAATTACAACTGTTGTAGACTTGTTATTTTATTTATTTTATAAACGAAATAACATTTTTATTCTATGATGATATTTTTTATTAGCCTTTGAAAGGAAAAATCTGGAGTTTATCCAACCCACACCGTCTAATGACACTGGTCAACAAAAAAAAAAATTTTTTTTTGCTGCCAAGGATATTTTATCGAATTTATAGTATATCGGGTGTGTTGATTTCAGAAATGACATTAGTTTTCCAAGATATGGCTGCTAGTTCTTGAGATAGCAGGGTGTTCCAGATTTACTCTTATACAAATATCTTTTTTAATGCATATATATGTTTAGGGCAGTAATATCGCTTGTATATTCATTTTGAAGGGTTACCTTTATATATAGCTTTGTTTTTTCTTCTATTTCAGACACTATGAGTCTTCACGAAGAGCCTGTTTGGAATCACTGCCAAATGTATTTCCTGCTACATCGTGTGATATTGCCATGGGAAGAAAAGTGATGAAAAAAGAACCAAGAAGTAATTATTATATTACTTAACTTTGTGAAGCAAGCATGTCGGCATACTTTGGATGAAAATTCATCGACCAGATAATGTCTTGGGCTGCCGCGCATATGGTCTTTTGGGGTAAAACGTGGGGTGTCAAAAATGCTACGTCAGTGGAAAATGAACGAAGAAAAGTTTAAAATTTGGTGTGGCCTATGGTATGGCGGAGCGGGAGCATCAGCACAGTGACTGTTATTTTTGTTTGGGTAAATGTGAAAGGTATCAATCGCGTTACAAGAACGTAAATTTGAGTACTTCATGATCTAGATCAGCAAGGGCGACGCTGTACCAGCACTCCGGCGATGTCCGCGCATCCGCAGTGTTGCACGTACACTCCCAGACTAGGCATTGTCTGATGAAGAAGATATTCAGGATTTGGTGTGCAACACGTACAGATAGTGGTAGTGAATTAAGAAAGTAGCTTTCTACAGCAGCACAGCTTCTCGCTTGGAAAGATCAAATGGATTTAGTAGGACACGAGTAAGGTCTCTCGCAGCAAAGGTTCTGAGCTTTTAGCTCTGGACTCACAGTGAAAAGACTGTCTCAAGACCGAATGTAAAATAACTTTTTTTTCGGACAGGAGAGGTAGTAACTTCTTCCATATTTCATTGAAGTAGAAGACCTAGTATACTGTAGGAACATCCCTGGACTGCTACTCCAAATGGGGTTACCAAAATACCGGACCAGAAGATGGGCGATTGTTTATGGATAGTTTAAAAAGAGAAGCTTGAAGTGTGTTTATTGAACAATGGCAATAGTTATGCATCGCTTCCAATAGGTCACTCAATAAAACTGAAAGAGGATATGAAATAATAAGAACTGATCCTTGCAGAAGCTTAGATCATAAGTGAACACCAGTGTGCTATATGCGTTTGTTTGAGATGGTGTCACTTCTACCTGGGGCAGCAGAAGCGGATATACTAAGTCGCTTGTTTCATATGCTTTGTGGGATGAGTAGGGCTATCAGAAGACCAGCTAGGAGAAAAAGTTGTATGGCGCTGGCTTAGGGAAACTATGACTGTAGGTGCATCAACATCATTACGAAGCGCATACTAGTTGAGCAGTGGAAAAACTTATTAATCCGCCAGCATCACATCAAACTAGGAACTGATGAAGCAATTTGGCTAGGCCTAGACTAAGATGGTGGTGTTTCATATATTTGCAGAATTTTTTCCAGGGTTGGAGTATGGAGAAACTCAGGGAATGAGCTTGGAATCTTAGCGCGCCTCCAATTCGCATAATCATGCAGGATCGACGAATTTCATAAATTCTGACTGATATCAGTAAGGCTATCTGCCTGGACAAAGTTTTGTCTTGGTATGTTAGATTTTTGGCAACTGCATGAAATCTGCCACCTATGTAGAACTCTGGTACAGAAAATGCTTTCAGACTTCAAATTTGAATGTTTAGGTTTTTTTTTTTTATTTTTTCTAATATGAGCATCAATAAGTTGCACTCTTTCTACATAGTCATTCTTAAGATGCGGTTTCGCTGATAATCTAGGATGTTATAGTGAGGAACAAGGTGAGAGGTTTCACCATCAATATAGCAAGGTGATGGAAGAAAGATACAATCAAAGGGAGAATGGGATACACACGATGATGGAAGCTATTGTTGGTAGCGCTTCAACTCGTGATTGGCCACATTCTGCACTACAGAAGAGCATGCATATAGACAGGGCGATTTGTAATGCATATAATTGAGTTTTCTTTGTACTGAATTGAATGTTTTGACCTATTGGCAGCTGCTTTATTAACTTACTGCATTAACAATTTTGATATTATATATTTCGTGTTTTTTATGTGAATTACGCTGACAACCTAAAGCATAAATTGGTGTTACTTAATTGTATTGGTTTTGTGAGCGCACCCTGTATGCTCAAAAACTAGAGCGGCCTAATCTAGGAAAACGGAGGTCATATTCGATAAGCGGTAAAAACACAAGTTACGCTAATAAAATGACCTTCCAAAAGTTGCCGCAAAATCTTGTGGCCATGTGATCTGTGGCGAAGAAGGAACATAACCACTGCACTTTGCGGCCCTCATGAAATCGGCTGGGCGCTAAAGCCCATTATATACGGTTACTCGCTATATATATATTATATATAATATATATTAGTATAACTAACTAGTATATATATTATATATATATATCATATATATATATTAGTATATATATATATAATATATATATCTAATATATATAATTTATATATATATATTTGCTAATTCTCAATTTTTGAAAATGTACAGGATAGCAAAAATAGCCCAAGTAGCTAGTAAAACTATAAGCCCAACTGCTCTGCACAGCTGCAGGAGTAGAGATGGGCGTATCGGTTATATCAGGCGGCCATCAACGGAGTTGTTGGGCGGCGAGAATACATTTCTGTGAAGGCTTTCACACACTAAAGAAAGGGGAGTTTGTGGAGTGACTCGAGGTATAAAGTCGAAGTATTGGCTTACTGGGTTTGGCAATTAATTCGACGAGGCCTCGACGCAGCTGCTTTAAAAATAATCATGGTTGGGGTGGTGCGGGTCCTTTTGCACTGACTGTAAAGTTTTTTCTTCCTCCGGCTAGCTTGTGTAAACTTTTAAGTCCACCAAGGGGTTGCCGAACGCACTACCTGCGGAAGGTCGCGGAATGCAAGCTTCCGCTGCTTGTGATGATAACTTGTTGGAAGAAGTTAAAGGCATCATCAACTGTCGGAAACAGCTTATTGAAGGGAGAGAGTGAAAAGCTGCCCACTTCGCTCGGTTTTATCGCCAGTTTGAAATAGGTTTTAACATTGGGCTCGGTGCAAGTTCATTTAAGGCTATTGGGTAATGGCCACTGCCGTATAAGTAATCAAAGAGGAATCAGGTGAAGCGATCCATAAGAAAATGGGAGCTACAATAATATCAATACAGTAAGAAGTGTGTGTGTATCTATACGTTCATATGTAGGGAGGTCTGCGTTAAGACATCCCAGGGAAAAGGGGGTTAGGAAATCAACAAGGGTCTTAGACTTAAACGAAGTGAAAAAGTCGCCCCATAAGAGGTGACGAAGATTGAAGTCTCCCTGTATAACAAACGGAGTAGGGAACTGCTTAAAAAGGTCGACTAAGTCAGTCTTAGCAAACTCACTACTGGAAGCCAAGTGGATCAAATAGGCAGTGAAATTGATGGACGAATGAATACGTGCTGACACTACATGAAGTCTAGTTCGAAGAGGAACTGGAGAATAGGGGTAGACCTATGAATAAGAATTCCTGCGCCTCCTCTACCATCGTCACCGCTTTCTATAGAAATTAGCGGCGATTTGTATTCCAACGATTGGAAGAAGTCGTAATAACATTGTTGAAGTTCCTACTAATATATGC
>JABUQX010018704.1:57500-65000 GCA_015478945.1 Trachelipus rathkii
TTTAAAATATTGACTACAGTATACGTGTTCACCAGTTAATTACTGAAAGATTACTGAAGTTTTTACTGAAGAATTTCTTTTACTTACTTTGGGCGTGACCAGCCCGCGCATTGATATGATTTTTTTAAGCCTTTATTGATGACTCATAAATACTGATATTTTTATGCTGTGGTCTTAAATATAAATTGACCAATATTTAATAGTTTTCTAAATAAATTTTCATACACTCCGGGCAGAGGATTGCTTCAAAAGAGAAGCAATACCCTACCTTTGAGTTTACTTTAGCTGTGTGCTTGCGTTTCCTTTAATGGTTTACTTCATTTAAAAACAATTTTTTTTTTTTACTTTTTCTTTTTATTTAAAAACTTTAATCTACCTTAAAATTACCCTAAACCAAACTTAATATTACCTTAAACCTAATTTTACTACTTTATTTATGCAATTTATTATAGATTTGACAAATTGGCTTGCATTAACTGCCTCTGTTTAAGAGCAGCTTTTCTCTGAGGTCTTATTGTATTGGCATTACTATTATTATTATTATTATTATTATTATTATTATTATTATTATTATTATTATATTATTATTATTATTATTATTATTATTATTATTATTATTATTATTATTATTATTATTATTATTATTATTATTATTATTACCAGAAGTACCAGGTCTGTTGCTGTTGTCATCCTGTACAGGTGTTGTAGGTACAGGTGTTACATTTGATGAACTACCACCTCCTGTATTTAATTCGAGGGGGTAAAGGTTACTGATGGAATGCAGCCCTATTTCACCAGAACCGGTTTTTAATTTTACTGATCTGATGTTATTATCGTGACCTACTATCACATCCATCACTCTGCCCAATTTCCAAAATGGACGTGGTTTATTGCTGTCTTTTATAAGAACCACATCTCCCACCTTTACTTTATCTTCCCAAATACCCTGAAACAAGTGTCTAGACCGCTCCCGGAGACTTAGGAGATACTCCTCATGCCACAAACGCCTGAACTCTTCATAGAGTTCATTTTGCTTTATGAGGGTAGAATCCAGTACCTCCTTGTTGGGTGCACTGCCCATCTGATATTCTACTGTATCAAAATTACTTTTAAATATTAAATTACTGTTAAACATTACTTTCAAAAAACAATTGGGCGTTATTGCCTCCAACTCAGAGGTACCAGATCTATAGGTTAGGGGTCTGGAATTGATGGCATTTTCTATGTCAGACAGGGTGGTAAGAAGCTCAAAATAAGTCACTTTACTTTTTCCCACAGCTTTGTACAGACACTGTTTCATTACTTTTATTAACCTCTCCCAATGGCTGCCTTGCCATGGAGAGAAGAGGTTAATTTTTACATGTTTGATCTGATTTTTATCAAACTCCTCCTTGAAAGCATCAGTATTAAAGGACTCTTCTATTATTTTGCACCCTTTATTGAAATATAATGCATTGTCACTATATATGTATGATGGTATACTAAATTTATTACAGAACCTTTTGAAGGCTAACAGAAAGTCAGAGGTGTTCATAGAGGGTACTAGTTCTAAGTGTACAGCTCTGATGTTTAAGCAAGTGAAAATTAAGATGTACATTTTCTCTAACTTTGAGGTGTTGTTTTTGACATATACATGAGAGGTGAAATCAATACCTGTGTGTTGGTAAGGTTTTATAAGATTCATGTGTGTTCTAGGTATGTCAGTGAAACGTGGGTACCTGTAAGAAAGAGCATTGTACTTCTTGCATGTAATGCATTCCAATAATACAGATCTTACAGCAGCTCTACCCTTAGGTATCCACACACCTTGATTTCTGATGTAATTAAGAGTAGTACCAATGCCAAGATGCTTTACTTGCTCATGAGCATATTTAATAAATAGCAATGTAAAGCCATGATTTCTTCCCATTAATATAGGATTAGCTTGTTCATAGCTGATAAGAAGAGCCTTATTAATCCTGCCCTTGCTTCTTAAATAGCCTTTTTCGTCAAGGAAAAGATTTAAGTTTAAAACCAAGGGAGGAATTTCTGAATCTTTCAAGGAAGCTACTTTTACTTTTTGTTTATAATCTTTCAAAAATTTAATTTCATTAGCAAAGGATTGAATTTGATTTATTTTAAGCCAATACCTTACTGATTTTTGCTGGTAATCAACATTTATTTTAATTTTACTAAGCCATTTAAAAATCCAGGCAGTGATTCTTAAGACTTTTCGATAGCATGAATATTTACTTAAATCTAAAATACTAATACATGTATTTTCTAATATATTTACATTTACCATTAATAGAGGTAAAGACTCTTGTGGCACACTCAACATAGGATACTTGGGCCAATTGTCTAAATCATTAGTTAACCAAACAGGACCATGATACCACAGAGCAAATATTTCTTTAAACTTTTTAAAAGTTAAACCCCTAGTTAAAAAATCACCAGGATTTTCTGCTGTATTTACATACTTATAATGCACATTTACTTTATACTTGTTACAGATGGAAGTAATTAACCCATCCATTTCATTTATTCTATTTTTTAAAAACTTAGATTTTACTTTGGTTTGTCTGGTTAATAACCAGCTCAAAACTACTTGTGAATCCACAGCAATATTAATGAATTCAAAATATATATTACTGTATGCTTCCAAAATATTGGGTAAGCATTTCAAGGCCAAAATAACCCCCATCAGCTCCAGGGAAGGGATACTTAACTCCCTAGGCCTATTGGCAGGAGCTACCTTGGCTTTAGCAAATATAAAGGAGCTTTTGTTATCATCATCCACTCCATAACATACAAATCCATAAACACTATCGGAACTGTCACAAAAAAGATGCAAGCCATACTTATTCCCTTCAGAAAGAGCCCTCCTAGGTATTGCAATCGTATCCAGATGTTCACAATTACTGCGTATTTTATACCATTCCTTCAGTATCTCATTAGGCACTTTCTGATCCCAAGCCAACTTTTGCTGCCACACTTGTCTCATCAACAATTTACCCTTTACCAAAATAGGAAGAGCAAAGTTAAGAGGATCGAAAAGCTTGGAAATCTCAGACAACAATTGACGCTTGGTTGAAATACTCTCCAGATATTCTACTTTATTGATATGCATACAGTCAGTCACCACATTGAAACTATATCCCAAGATCTTTTCACAACAACTTGAATGTTCTACAAAGGAGTTTTCTTCCTTGAACTTAACACGCAAAGCATCCGAGTTGCTATTCCAAGATCTCAAGATAAAACCCCCTTCTTCCATTCGTTTCTTACATTGATGATAAATACCAACTATCTCACTTTCTTCTTGCATGCTTGTAAATATTAAATTATCCACATAGAAGCCTGAGGATAATATTTCAGTACATCTATCATGTGGATACTTAGAAGCATGATATTTCATAATATAATGCAATATAAATGGGGAAGATGTAAACCCAAATATTAAAGTGAGATACCTATAAGCTTCTAATTTCCCGTTGTTATACCATAAGAAAGTGAACCTATTCATGTCCACTTCATCTTTTAACCTTATCATCAAAAATGCCTGTTTTACATCGCTTATCACAACAGTACGATTCGTTCTGAACACAAGTAGTAGTTTTAAAAGTGAATTCATGAGGTCATAACCACTGTAAGCTGCTTCATTTAAAGATGGAAGAGTTTTATTACTTTTAAGGGAACAATTAAAAACTGGTCTTATTTTAGTGGTTACTTGTTCTGATTGCCTTATTATAGGGCGATGAGGAATGAATTTATATTTACAAATATCTGAAGGATCATCAAAATTTATATTTACTTTTTCAATTATTTCATCATTCAGTTGACTTTCAAAGACTTTATTGTATTCATTTATTAAATTATTTTGAGTTAATTTATCAAACACTCTATTAGCTATATTTAAAGATATTTTAAAATTATTAGGAACTAATTCTATTTTGTCTTCATACCAAGGAAGGCTTACATGATAATGATTGTCTTTGAAAATCATATTCTGATTAAATAATTGCACTTGACATTTATCTACAGTGTTCAGAATGTCTTCGTCCTGTTTGATGCCCAATGATTCCAGGCTAAACAGATTTTCCAAGCCATTGTCAATATCAGAATCGAAAAACTTACCAATGGCATTAAAATAACTCTTGGGTTGTTCCAAAACAAAATACACTTGTGTATTTAGCCTCCTGTTATTACATTCAGAATCATTTTTAGGAATTATGGCATTATTTGTTTCAACTTTTGACTGAGTTATGAAATTATTAACTTTTTTACTTTTTCTGGTTTCAACCAAACGCACAATTTGTTCTCTACTTAAAAAATTATAAATATTACCTATTGGTATTAATTTATTATTGCCAATATGTAAACAATGGCCACTTGCAAAAGGTACAGTCTGAAAGGATGGAAACAAGTCTATTATTTCTATTCCAAGCAAAACATCTATTTTAATATGACTATTTATATTAGAATTATTAAAATTACTATCAGCAAAATTTAAACCATTAAGTTTCATATTTTTAATAACATCTGAAATGCCATCTACTTTATAATTTATATTTAATTCATCATCTATAAGAAAAGGAATGAAAACTATTCTTTTAAATACTCTTACGCCAATTAATGTTTGATGAAACTTTTTAATTTTAGAACCAATGAAAGTTTGAACCTCATATTCTATTATAGGAAGACTATTTATATTAGATATTAGCTTTTCAGCAGCTTCTCTTGATATATAAGACCTACTTGAAGCTGTATCAATCAAACATCTGTAAGTTTTTTCATTACCATTGAAAACCATATTTAATGAAGTGGTAGGAGGAATATATTCATTCTCCAAACTCTGATGAAAAGTTATACAATGATTGCTAGTTGTATTTACCACCTCACTTTTATTAATATTACACAATGGCTGTATGTGTGACTTACTTCCACACTTACACGGAAACCTCATTTTATTATTATTACCAAAACATTGTGCTTGCGGATGATTGCCAGCACACTGTTCGCATAACCCCAACTCTTTAACTCTATTAATACGACCTTCAAAATTGTTATACACAGGACATAGTCCCAAAGAATGTGGCCCAGAACATAATTTACACTTTTTTTCAACCTCTTTTACTTTACTTGAGGTTTGAAAATTGGCTAAAGAATGCTGTTTACTTGTAGCATTATTTTGAGATGTTTTTTCTTTTTGAGGAGTAACAGGTGTACTTGTACTTTTAAATTTGAGTTTGTCACCTACTGTTCTTTCTGAGGAAGAACTAGTACATATTAAAGCCTTTATTATATCCTGATAATTTTCAAGAACTTCATTTATGTCAGGATAATTATGACCTACTTTTCTTATTAGGTCCTTTAAAAAAATTTTAGGAAGCTTTTTTACCACTATATGTGACAACAACCAACAGCCTGGACTCTTTGAGATGGTAAAATCTAATTTATGAACTTTAAGATCATAAATAATTGCCCTTATTTTATTCAATGCCTTTTTTAAGGATATAAAATCTTTATCATATTTGGATTCTATATTAATAGCTATCAAAGAGGCAAACAAGTCATTTGTTATAGTTGTTACATCCAAATATTCAGCTTTCAACAATTCTAATGCTACTTTATAATGTTCTGGTATGATAGATAAATGAGACACAATACTTAAAGGATAATCCCTCAAAAAACTTAAAAGGTACATTAATTTAACAGAGTCATTAAGTTTAGGGTTATTGCCAACTATATTCATAAATTGATTTAAAAAAACTTGAAAACTAATTTTATTCACATCTCCATCAAAAATAGAACAACTCATTGTGGGCAATTTTACATTAGTAGTGTGATCTATGTTATTTAAGGCTTCCACAAAACTATCAGAATTTGTAGGTTCTGTTTTAGCAGTCTCTTTACTTAAAATAAATTCATTAAAAACACTTAATTTAATTTCTAATTCTAAATAATAATCACTTTGACTTTCTATTTCAGAGTCCATATTTAGGCCTTCAAGCTCAGTTTCCATCAAAACATCAATCATGCTTTCATCAATTTCTTTGATTTTTAATATCAATTTATTTATTTCATTTATTTGAGATTTGCAGAAAATAATACCCAAACAGTCATTAGTTTTTAATTCATTTAATTTATTTACTCTTTTAGTAATACGAGTTTTTAAATTAGACCTCAACTTTTTAAATTTGACAAAATTGTCCATTTTGTTCCAAAAATTCAAAATTATTTACTTAAAAAATGCCTGATATTGTGTCACCAATATGAATCAAAAAATATATAGGCCTACAACTACCCTAGGCCTTCAAAAAACTTTTGTCAAAAACTGAATTTCAGCTCTAGGGGTAGCCTATATTACAAACACTATTTTGCTATTTCATTAAATAAACCATTTTTTTCAAAGGAAACACAACCACACAGTGTTATTGTTATTATTAAACATTAATTACTACAATTAATTATATTATTAAAATAATTAAAACAAAAAACAATCTTGAAGAATTTATCACAACGCACTCAGCAAAATTTGTTTACAATTATTGACAAAATATCGATTATTATCGATTAATGAAAGAACGATATTTCTATCGATTATTCTATCGATCTTAAAGAAATACCTATTAATAAAATATCGATTATTACAAAAAATAATTAGTAGAAACCAATCCAACTCCAATTGGAATTTTCCTTTCATTTAATTCTGATGCAATCTTTTTGCGCATGCGTAAGACTGCGTTTTAACTTTCGAAAATGTTTAAGTTATGAAAAAAGTTTAACTTTAATAAAATTTTCAAATCACTTTTTAAAGGTAAATAACTTTTCATTTCACTAATAATTCACTTGATGAATAAATAAAAAATGTTAAGTACATTAGTACATTTTCAAAAATGACGGTTTAATTATTGAACCCTTTTCAAAAATATCAAAAAAATTTCTTTTCATTTTTTGATAGAAGTGGCTCTTGTCGCCACCGGACTATTGTTTAGTATTTTTACACTAAATATACTTAAAAAATTTAAATGTTTATTTACCTTAAATGTTTTTCTTCTTGATGTTGAGACAGAAGTGGAGACTTTACGCCTCGGAGGTACCTCCTATAAACGCTTTATAAACATTTAGTAAGTTGTAATAAATAAGTAATGCAATTATCATTACAATGAAAGGCAGGAAAATCCAAAAGGGTTTGAAAAGGTTTCCTTTTCATAAACAAGGACATTTTAATCCTTTTAAAGTAACTAATTTTCACAGAGTAACTTAAACTCCAAACAGTTTTACTGAGGCCATGTTACTGAGGCCAAGATCGTAAAGGCAATAGATATGAAATATTATTGTAATAAGCCGTGAACTAAACTTTAAGACACTTATTGTTTGTCTATATTAATTTTATTGTACTTAATACTGCGTACAATTTTATTAAGTTAATGAGAATCAATCTCAACTTTAATGAACCCGAATACTTAAATATTGACAACAGTATACGTGTTCACCAGTTAATTACTGAAAGATTAC
>JABUQX010018705.1:0-5000 GCA_015478945.1 Trachelipus rathkii
AACATAGATTTGTAAAATTTTATGATTTTTACCTTTTTCAAAAGGGTCTATACTCAACAATTATTGGGAATATATATATATATATATATAATATATATATATATTATATATATAATATATATTATATATATATATATATAATATATATATTATATAGTAATATATATATATATATATATATATATATAATATATATATATATATATATTATACTATATATATATATATTATATATAATATTATATATATATAATATATATATATATATATTATATATAATATATATATATTATTATATTATATAATATATATTATATATATGGTTTGTATATATATATATATATTTATATACATATGTATTATATATATATATAGGTATATATATATATATATATATTGGATATATGAAGGGAGAGAAACAAATCGCAATGATATGATACATGTCTTTGATAGATATATGTTAAACATATAATACAACTATGATAAAGAGTAATATGGGACAACAATGAATGTAATAGAAGGAATGGGTTTAGTTAATGTAAACATACCTACCATGGTAGTAACTTTCTCTTCGTAGACGATCTACTGTGCATAGCGTTTGGAATATCCCTCATCAAGCTCCAACAATAGTCGGCCATCATATTGATATCCCACTTGTCCTGGTAACGTCCTTCCATGAACTTTAGATCTTGATGGAAGCGTTCACCCTGCTCGTCACTAACATCGCCTAGGTTATCCAGAAATTTTCTTAGGTGAGAATGTAAGTAGTGCAACTTTATACTCATTCTACATCCATGAGAATGAAAACTGTCTAGCAGTTCCTGTACAATGTTAGTGGTTCTCGGCTTTCCTGTTCCCCAGAAAATTCTGTGCTACATCTGAAAAAGAAATCCACGCTCTTGCCTCTAACACATTCATTATTGTAGCAAAGACAGCATCACGGAGGAGTGTCCGTATTTGTGGGCCATCAAATATCCCAGCTTTTTTCTTCTCGTCACTCAGACCAGGAAACGTTGAGCATATATAGCGGAGCGGAAGCATTCACCATCATGGTCCAGGGCCTTCACAAATTGTTTCATCAAACCAAGTTTTATGTGTAGTGGAGGTAAGATGATGTTTTCTTTCTGTACAGTACAAGTGGTCACGTACGATGTTCCTGTCACCTGGCGTCAAGGTTTCCGCGTCGGTGGCCATTTCTCTTTTGGTCCATGATCCTTTGTCGCCTCGGCTGTCCCAATAGGTCATCAGGAAGCGGTATATTTGGTGAAACCTGATTGCTGACCTGACTGAGGCAAATGTTTACCATTTTTGAGGTCGACGCATTAGTTTGGTACCAGCATATTTACCATCCATGTACCAGATATTGTAGCCTCTCCAAACTGTCCTGATTTTTGCATACTCCTCTCATCCGTACCGAGTACCCTACTGGAACCGAAGCATACCTGTTGCCGTTGTGTAACAACACACATTTAAACTCCTCTTGAAGTGTCAATAAACAGTCGCCACTCACCTGCATCGTATGCTGGGAGTCCCATAGCGAGTAGTAGGCCTGCAACTTCACTGCAATACACAAGGTTACCATCTGACTGGAAGAGCCCCCGCAGCTCTGCTTCTCTGTTACGATAAAATGTTACTCTTGTGCCATGGTCCAGTAGTCATTTTTCATGCAACCTCGAAGCCAACAGCTCAGGACAACTTCGGCAAATACAACTCTCATACAAGATCGTTCATTCACGCTTGGGTAAAACAATGACGGACCATCGACTGTTTTTCAGATGGGATATAGACATCATCCAGGTCTTGGCATCCAGTTACTATGTAGAGACGTACTAAACAGTTATCACATGCTTTCCGAAATATCGACCGCAGTAAACTTGCTACTACTTAGATATATTTCGGAAAAAAAGGTTTAAAAGCGGCCCCCCCTACATACCAGCTACGTAAGTGCGCACTGAATTTCTGTTCATTCCTAGGGAAATGCAAAAATAGGATTCCATGATTGCACGAAAACGGAATGTGATACAGCAAATCCGAGAATTATATATGGAATCAGCACCTTCCGAATTACTATATATCTGCTAAAACAAAAGTCCATCCAAGAAAAATTTCACCTTTTTTTTATTGACCAGTGTAAGTTTTCTTTATTTTTCCCTAAATGGATGACCGAACTTTGAAATAACTATTCGGCCGAATAGCGGAGTGATTATTCGGCCGAATATTCGGTATTCGGCCGAATACTTTTAGCCGAATATTCGGTATTCGGCTTTTTTCACTATTCGGCACATATATATATATATATATATATATATATATATATATATATATTATATATATATATATATAATATATATATATATATATATATATATATATATATATATATTATATATATATAATATAATATATTATATAATATATATATAATATATATACGGTAAATATATATATAACGGTATATATATATATATATATATATATTATATATATATATATATATTCTATCTATATATATATATGTTATATATATAATATACTATAATATATATATAATATATATATATAATATATCTATATAATATTATAATATATATATTATATATATATATATCCCTATATATATATATAGCGAGTATAACCAAAATGAATTTGAACATTTTAAATTATTTATTAGCTGACTAGTTTCAGGTAAGAATGCTTCTTCCCATTTTTAAGACTTAACAATATAATGATAAAATTTTTAAAAAAATATTATAATAAAATTAATTAAAAGTTAAAATAATATAAAGTTGAAATAAATAAACCATATAGATAAATTAATGATTACAATAATATGTGGTTAAGAGTTCATGATTTCAACAACACCATACTTCAGTATTAAAGACTGTTAAAACTTAGATTTTCATTTAAGGTCGGTTTGAGATGCCAAATATACAAGGATTCTAACAACTGAAGATCGGGTTCCTCGTTTGGGCTAATAATCCAAAATTCTTATAATTTTTACTGGTCCGTTTCCCTGAGAGACATCGAGCATTTTATCAGCTAAATAAGGGATGAATTGTAAATTGGTCTAGTGTTCTAAATGAAATGCCTTTATGCTCATCAATACAAATGGAAAGGCTTCGTATTGTCTTTCCTATGTAGGTGGCATCGCAGTCACTGCACTTGTAATGATATACTGATGAGCATAGAGGAAAAGGGAGTTTATCTTTAAATTTAAAATATTTCCCAATTTTGTTTTCACTCGAAAATATAAATCTAAATTTAAACTTTGTAAAGTTTGTTTTTAAAACCAAGTCAATTTTGCGTCGAATTTCGTAACTGATTTTCCCCAGAAAAGGCAACCTCATATACAAAATATCCTGAGGAGCTGTAAATTTAGCCTGAGATTTGTCTTTAAAATTTTTGCTGAAAGTAATTTTCGAAAAGTTGAGTCAATTATAAATTCTGGGAACCCATTCTTCAGAAATAATGTTTTCAGGAAATCAAGTTCTTTTGTTAAATTAACATAAGATGACGAAAATTTGTATCCCCTGTCAAAAAGAGTTTTAGTTAAGGTTATTTTAAAAATAGGAATGAAAGAATAAATTTTGTCATCAATCCAGTAAAAGTATACAGGCGAGATGGTGATTGATTGGATTTGGAAATTGTGTAACAAAGCGTTTATGGAGGGTATAGTTCAAAGGGATTGGAGGAGAGCAATAATAGTACCCTTATATAGGGTAAGGTGGATAAGGTAACTGTAGATATTAAAGGGGAATTAGTTTATTGAGTGTTGTAGGGAAGATATATGCTGGTATTTTGGTGGAAAGAGTGCGTCGAGTGACTGAAGGACTGATTGGTGAAGAACAAGGTGAGTTTAGTAATGGTAGAGGATGTGTGGATCCAATCTTTACATTGAAACAAATGATTGGGAAAGAGGGAGGAGAAGAATAAATTGTATTTAGGTTTTATGGATTTGCAACAGGCGTACGATAGGATTAATAGGGAAGCTCTATGGCAGGTGTTAGTCATATATGATGTTGGTGATAAGCTTCCGAATGGAATCAAAAGTATGTATGACGATAGTGAAGCGTGTGAAAGAATAAATAGAGTCAAAAGTGATTGGTTTAACATTAATAGCAGAGTGAGTTTGTGTAAAGTTTGTTTTTAAAACCACGTCAATTTTGCGTCAAATTTCGTAACTGATTTTCCAAAGGCAACCTCATATACAAAATATCCTTAGGAGCTGTTAATTTAGCCTGAGATTTGTCTTTAAATTTTGCTGAAAGTAATTTTCGAAAAGTTGAGTCAATTATAAATTCTTGGGAAACCATTCTTCAGAAATAATGGTTTTAGGAAATCAAGTTCTTTTGTAAAACTAACATAAGATGATGAAATTTTGTATCCCCTGTCAAAAAGAGTTTTAGTTAAGTGTATTTTAAAAATAGGAATGAAAAAATAAAATTTTGTTGTCAATCCAGTAGAAGTATATGGGCGAGATGGTGATTGATTGGATTTGGAAGTTGTGTAACAAAGCGTTTATGGAGGGTAAAGTTCCGAGGGATTGGAGGAGAGCAATAATAGTACCCTTATATAAGGGTAGGTGGGATAAGGTAACTGTAGGTATTATAGGGAATTAGTTTATTGAGTGTTGTAGGGAAGATATATGCTGGCATTTTGGTCGAAAGAGTGTGTCGAGTGACTGAAGGACTGATTGGTGAAGAACAAGGTGTGTTTAGTAATGGTAGAGGATGTGTGGATCCAATCTTTACATTGAAACAAATGATTGGGAAAGAGGGAGGAGAAGAATAAATTGTATTTAGGTTTTATGGATTTGCAACATGCGTACAATAGGATTAATAGGGAAGCTCTATGGCAGGTGTTAGTCATATATGATGTTGGTGATAAGCTTCCGAATGGAATCAAAAGTATGTATGACGATAGTGAAGCGTGTGAAAGAATAAATAGTCAAAAGTGATTGGTTTAATATTAATAGCAGAGTGTGGCAGGGAAATGTGTTA
>JABUQX010018705.1:15000-47290 GCA_015478945.1 Trachelipus rathkii
AATATATCCAACTATAACTGTATTTCATAAATTCCCTCTAAAGAGTGGACTAATGTGCCCATGTAAAACAGTTAATTAACTCCTGTACACCGTCTCGAAAATCTCGAATCTCCTAACTTCGGTTTGTTTTGTGGCTTAAAATCTTCTATCCTTCACTACAATTAATCTTGGTCGGTTCTGCTACGTTTTCATTTAAAACAAACAGATTTTTCAGCCTTTATTGGAAGTATCTTACTACTTCGGCGAGACTGTTCGTATCTTCTCATCTCTATATAGGCGGATTTTCCAACTGTACAGAACACTGAATGGTGGCTTCCGTCTCCTACTGATCTAGTGGACGAGGGGGCCGAATCATTCAGCATTCTCAAAGATCTGGAGCAACTAATAAGAACCTACACACATTGCCGGGAATCGTCCGCTACCAAGTTCTTTGACACATCTGACCTATGTTCACCACTTAGTCTCACTTAAATCCACCCTTCGCTCCAATTGGTAAATTCTGACCACAACCTTATATCTCTTCATTTTATTAATACTTTCCTCCAACAGCTCCATCCTGTCCAATGCGTTTTTCTGGCACTTTGATCGGGGGTTCCCGATTGTGGGTCTTGCATCGCTTTTACGCTAACTATATATAATTGGAGTTACTGCTTTGTCTCTGAAGTTGGCTTCTACTTCTGACCGATAAGGTGAGCTTGTAATCGTTGATGGGTGATAAGCAAGTTTATTCCTTCTTCAACTAAATCGTTCTATCCTCAAAATCCACGATTCGATCGTGCTTGTTCTTTGGGCTTTTCAGGCTAGAGACAGTGCGTTATCCAATATGTGGAAAATCACATGCTTCTAATCTACTCCTCCAATTTTTCATTCAGCTAGAAAATCGTTTGCAGGGATACTCTTCGACGAGCAAAGCAAACTTTCAGTTAAACGAAATGTGCACCTGACTCCTTGGGTTATCTCCCTACTGGCAAACATCTCTCTCGCTTTCAAAACATCCTCTAAGAACTCTGTAAACCGTATCCTAATCTATGTTGCTTTCTGATGTTACTGTTTGCTTAATACTTCTCAAATGATAAGGAATCTCTGTGCCCTCCTATTTTTTGCGCACCGAACCTGCGGACGATTCTGGCATCCTCTTCCTCCTCCTTCTCCTCTCAGGTGTCCAAGAGGAGTTGATTACATTTGATTGGGATTGCTATGGGCTCTTGAAATCTGGATGAACGTAAGCAAGACGTGTGGTGGCCCGGAGACATTTCTCCCGAGTTTTGAGGGAGTGTGCTTCGAGGTATCCCCGCCCCTCGTCCAACTATACTTCCCTATGTCTCGAATACTAGCACTTTCCCACTTATTGGAAAGCTGGAACGGCTTATGTCCAACCCAGCCTATTCCGAAAAAAGGAAGAGTAAGCCGCTCTGATCCTTTAACTATCGCCCTATAGCTCTCACTTGTATTCTATCTATAGATCTTTTGAAAACCTGTCAACTCTCACTGTCTTAGGATAATCTGGGAAATTCATCCCTTTCTTTGCGATCGCCTACGCGGCGGGCGCTCTCGAGGTCTACTGAGTGAGTTATTTGGACCCTTTCCTTTTTAAGTTTATGGTTGTTCGCCATTAGGAACTACGGGGAGACTTGCGGGGTGTGACGCTTGATATATCCAAAGCATTTGACCGGGTATAGCACGCGTCACTGCTATCCAAGCTCCCCTCCTTTGGATTTCCTCCTTCTCTTTGCTTATGTCTAGACTTTCTTTCAAATAGTTCCAACAAGTTCTTGTTGTTGATGGGCGACTTCTTCTTTTTCTGTCTTATAGTGGTGCCTTCCTGTTCAGGGTTCTGTCTTATCTACTTTATTCCTACTTTCATTAATGTTCTTCTGCACATAAAACTCTATCCACTCATATGCCAATGAATCAATCCTTCTTCTTCAAACTCATTTCAATTCTTCTCCCTTCTGTAAATTACTTCGTAGAATTTCCTCTCATGTCTTAAGATGATATTCCGACTATTCTCGCTGATCTGGATAGAATTTCCTGGTGGGGTCGTCTGAATCTTGTGAAATTCAATTCGTTAAACTACAAATCTCCGTCTCTAAGACATCTTCTAATTCTCCTATCTCTTTCGAGGGTTCTCTCGTCTCTTACTGTTGACAGTATAAAAACATCCTTTGCATAACAAAACAAAAAAAATGTCTTGGGAAACTCGCATCACAACGGTATTGCGTAGGACAGGCATCAAAGAAAACTGAGAGTTTTGTTTAAACTGCGGAACTTTTTCGTCTTCTCAAGATACCTCCAGCATATTAAACAAGAGGGTCTCATCCGTATCTTATGTTTGAGTATTGAGCTGCTTCAATCTGGGGAGCTCTAGTTGTCACCGCTTGTATGGAGGTAGGTCAAGTCAAAGGCCAAATGGCTTTAAAATGTAGTCTCGTATGCTTTTCCAGTTCATTTATGACCCTCTCATTTTATGCAGCGCGATTGTTGGGTGCTTATCTCTTTTTTCTATAGGTACCGCCAGACTCAGAAGAGTGCTACAACCAGAATGGTGAAACTTACACTCGCGTACCACGATCTTTACGACGCCCCCTTCGTAGCACAAGGAGTGCGGTCTGCAAATGGAAGTAGAGGATGTCGGATATTAGTACTCCAGGCTTATTACGCTTGCGGCTGCTTCCTTTCTCTTGCCTACCACTCTCAGTTCTGTGAGAATTTTTTTCATACTTCTGTTTCCTGCTGATAAAAATCTCCTCGCGTTTTAAAGAGGCTGCGATGTGGTAATCTGCGTTAATTTGCGGTAGCATGGGGAACTTTATGTAGTGTACAAACACCCCTTCACTGAACAAGGGCTCTGTTCCCGTGACAAGTGGTGGTGACTCAACTGTAAATAATATATAATATATATAATATATATTATATATATATATATATATATATATATATTATATATATAATAATATATATATTATATATATATATAATATATATATATATTATATATAATATATATATTTAAGGTTATGGACGGGGTATATATATTATATATATATATATATATAGTAATTACTATTATAAGGAGTAAAACATATGAAGATGCCCAGGATATGTGAGTACTAAGTAGTATAATGTAGATACAGAAAGTATATTCTATGAAGGTCATCTAGAGTATTATATTTATATAGGACGAGAGTAAAGGAGAAGAACCTAATAGGATTGGACAGGAAGGAGAGAATGAGATGCGAAGATAGATGGCGCAGAAAAGATGGACAGGAGATAGCCAGGAGATGGAGAACGAAGGAGAGAGAGAGAGAGAGAGATATCGAGGAAGAGAATGGAGAAGGAGAATAAAAAAGGAGAGAGATGAGTCGAAGAGAGAGTATGCGAGAGAAGAAGAGATGATTAGAACAAAAAGCCAAGTAAGTGGTAATGAATAAACAGGAAAACTGGTCTAATCGATGAAAGTAATGCAGTTCTTAATGTATATTACTCAATTTAGAATACAGATGAAGGAAATGCAGCACTATTGGTAATTCGATCGTATATTATAATTAACTTTTAGGTTAAAATTTATTAATGTATAATATAAATTTATTTAGGAACAAGTATACTTGTTTCAATTAAACTTTAGTCATCGTCAAAGATCCATATACTTATAATCGGTTACTGCAGGGTAGTCTGCAGTCGATAGCGTCGAAAAATTATTCGTTAAAAATCCTTCCCATCACTGAATAAATAGCCGCATAAGTCTTAAGGTACGAGGGAGGATTGACCACATAGTTATGTTAAGCTTAGCTGAAACCCCACATGAAGGAAATGGCATCCCCTGTGCTTAGTAGCGATGGCCAGAAGTGAACCACTTTGCTGAGAATGCATTTACTAGATAACCGAGGAGATTTGGCTTCCACGTGACAGAAAAAGAAAAATATTCACAGTAACGGTGAAGAATAGACACCTTATCGAGCAAAACGAGCGGAAAGTTGATGGCAAGACAACAGCACTGATTAGTGATGGTGGCTTTTCAGCAAATAAACCTACTGAAAGATGAAGAGGATGGTTGGATATTGATCAGAGCCTACGGAGAAATTGGTAATTGACAAACTCTCCAAGTATCGACCTTCATAGAAGAATCACACAAGGACCTGAACGACTTGCATCGACAAGAAGAAAACTGTGGAAAAGAAGACAGTTCATCGAAGGCAAAGCAGGAGAGAAATATTTGTTAAAATTTAACATAAAGTACTATGGTAAAGGAAAGGATGAGGAGACGATTGAGGACACAATTGCTACAGGAAAAGATGGAGATGCTCACAAGAGAAGATAATCCATATCAATTGGTAGTTAGCAATGAGCTAGAACGATGAGACAAATCCCAGCTAGACTATAGGAACCTGAGAAAGAGGCATGAAACGGTTTCCTGATTTTTATCAGTGCATTGTGTCCTGCAGAAGCTTAAGATAATTTTAAGTCAGCCGCCTCCTGTCAATCAGTCGAGAGCATGGTAGCCGCATGAAATTTTTTAGGTAAGAGAATGGGAGTGAATGGTGAAAGACTCGGAACCCGAAGAAAAGAACAGGCTCTCAGTGGCCACGCGATTACTAGTGAATGGAAGAGACCTTAGATGTTTTAATGGTAGCTAAACACAGATTTGGGCAAAGAAAATGTTTTGAATTTGATGGGCATAAGGATTGAATATGAGGCTAATCAGATTGGCTATTCTATGTAATCTTAAAGGAATATGATAGGTGATCAGAATGTATTATGTCATGGAATTGGTAGTAGATGGCACAGAAGTTAGATCCAAGGCCATTTTACGGTACAATGTTGGTTATTTTTCAGCTAGATTAAGAATTTGATGGCAAGTATCGTTACATTTGCCATAATTTTTATTCTTTATATTGAGTAGATGGCCAAAAAGATGAGCCAGAAGATTGGTCAATGAATACCTGAGGATGAGCAGTGGCTTTGGAGCATAGTGTTAAAGAATCTGTAAATTGAAATACTGAATGTAAACAAACGAATAGATATAAGAAAGGTAGTCTCAAAAAAAACTATTGTGGCCAGAAGATACCTCACTGCAAAAGTGAAATATGGGCCAGAAAAGTATTTTTGAATAAACCGACGAACATAAAAAGTCTATGATGAGTAATAAATCAGTATTCCGTGGCGAGTATTTAGTTACTCTACACTTAAAGATACATGATTCAGTTATTGAGGATGTGTGCTCAAGAAAGAATACAACATGAAGATGGCCTAATGGATTTATTCGGACACAAAAGATGGCTAGAAGATCGAGATGGTCGGCTTATCAGAAGATGGACAGGAGATGGAGCCATAGAATATATGAACAGAGATGCATTTAGAGAGATGGCCGTAGATGGACAGGAAGATGGACAGAAGAATGGCCAAAGATGGACAGGAGAGGACAGAAGATGCCAAAGAATGAACACTAAGTATTTGCGGATGGATACATGGGAATTCAATCCGGGTGAAAGTTGTGAGATGGACAGGGAGCTAGCAGGGCTACACAAAATGAAGAATGTTCTATTTACTCTACTGATGTGATTTATTTACATTAAATTAAAGATCGAGATATCGAGTGGCTAGTTAGGCATGGACAGATGGACGAAATGCCAGAGAGAGACAGGAGATGAACCATTAGCTCACCGGTATCGGTATCGGCACCGTAATTAAAAAAATAGGATGGCAGAAGATGGACAGAAACGGACGAGTATCGGAGTATCGAAGAAGGATGGCAAGTAGGGAATGGCTACGGAGGAACTCCGAAAAGTTAAATTCTGAGCCAAAGGGTATACTTCCGATGACATGCCTCTCTAAGATAGGCCAATTAACCCCATGATCAAGTGGAAAGCAGTTTTTTCAAGTTACTGTTTCGTAAAAAACTAAACGTAGTCAAATAAGGAATATTGTTAATAAAGGAATAGAAACTAACAGTGTAAGCTTCCATTAAACAAACCGTAAAGAAATGTCACGAAAATCGATGAACAGATATTCATATAACAGTCATACAGAATGCCAGAGTTGGCCGCAAGAATGCAGGAAGAGTAGTCGGATGATATAGCGCACAAAGAAAAAATGAAGGTCAATTTTCTGTGCTCGATTCACTCACGAGTGCCAAGAATCAGGCCACCAAGGAAAGATATGATTACTCAATAGAAAAAATAAAAAGAAATTTTTTTCGTTACATAGTGCTATTGAATTCTTTAAAGTGGTATTCTCATAATTCTTCAACAAGAAGTAAGAACGGTCCAAGTATAGGCCATTGTTATCAGAAGATGGTCAGGTAGATGGCAGAGAAATTCATTGGCCAGGAGATGACCCAGTTAGATGAGAACAAGAGAATGTCAGTAAGAATGGCACAGAAGATGGAAGGAAGAAAAATTGCTATAGGAGATGGCCAAAGATTGGCTAGGAGTGCAAGGGGATAGCCAGGAGATAATCCATTAGTGAGATGGCTGAAATGGCCAGGAGATTCGTGATGGAAAGAAGATGGCAAGAGATGGCCAGGAGAAGGCAAGGAATGTTCAGGAGATAACCAGGAGATAGCTAAGGGATAAAGCAAAGAAAAATATTAGAATAATGAAGATATATGGACAGTAGATGGCGGAAATAGGCCAGTACGTGCCAGAAGATGGTCATAAGAAGAGCTGAAGGTGGCCGAATATGGCCAGGCAGAATGGCCAGTAAACCGAAAGAAGATAGTTAGTTGATGGTCAGAAGATGGACAGGAGATGGCCCAGGATGGACCAGAAGATGGCCCTGAGGTGCCAGTGATGGACAAAAGAGGTCGCGACTAATGTAAAGATGACGCCAAAGACCGATTACTGATACTGGTACCCCCCAAAATGCAAAGTCAGATATAACTCAGCTAGAATGACCATGGAAGAAGATGATACCGATCACTGTATGCAGTGGTTAGCATCCCTATTAATTAGCTCATCACAGAGGACAGGAGATGGCAGGATGGACAGAAGATGGCGAGAGGAGATGGCAAGGATGGCCTAGGAGATAACCAGATGTGGACTTGAAGAAGCAGATGAATTAGAAGATTGGACCAGGGGCTGGTCAGTAATAATGAAAGGAGATGACAGAGATGGCCGTGAAATGGCAGTAGTATATAATACTAAGTAGATGAATTAGAAGTGGTCCATAGCTATCCAGAAGATTGACAGGAGTGCGACAGTAGATGGACAGAGATGGCCAGTGAAGATATATATATAGATATATATAGTATAATATATATATATATATATATATTATATATATATGCCTAGAGATG
Organism: Trachelipus rathkii; assembly: GCA_015478945.1. Lineage (NCBI taxonomy): Eukaryota > Metazoa > Arthropoda > Malacostraca > Isopoda > Trachelipodidae > Trachelipus > Trachelipus rathkii. Next base: position 22,295 of record JABUQX010018705.1, read on the forward strand.
GACATGGAAGATTAAACAAGAAAGATGCCAGATATGACAAGAGTAATATATAGTTACCAGTGAATGGACAGAAGAAGTCAATAGATGGCCAGAGTGGACTAGGAGTAACGGACATTAGATATACAGAAGATGGCCCAGTAGATAATGGCCAGTATTGGATAAAATAGATAGTACAAGGAAGAAGATAGGCACCCTATTGAAGATAGCCAGGAGACACACTTACAAAGTCTTGATTGTAGAACAGTATATGTAAGATGTTGTTTTATAATTTTATACAAAGAGTTATAACCTGTCTATGGTCAGGAGATGGCCGACAGAGTGCAAGATATAATGAACAGAAAGAACGAATAGCCAAGATATTTTTGGATAGAAAGATATGGACTGGGGGAGTGATGGCCATAGAATAGTTAATGGTTCTCTATTATGGTGTGCCATGAGAAATGATTGAGCCATAAGATGGTCTACGTAAATAGATAGACCAGTAAGATTCCTAAGTAGTTAATGAGCCAGAAAGCGTTGCGTCAGTTAGCTAGCTTCCCAGAAGGTACTGGACAGTGAGTTATCTTTAGTCTATGAAATCTATTGACAAAAGCTAAGTGATGACAGAAGATGCTCTGCTGCGAATGGCCAGGTTATGATTATTACCCCATGATGATCAGGGGATTGAAATCTGTATGTGTGCCTTGAATAAAGTCCCGTTTATAGACAGGAAGCATGAGAGTACATGGCGCCCACGGAAGATGAAGGATGGGGAATTAAATTTAGTAGTAGAGATTAGTGATCTCATGTAGAGGTTCAAATGAATGGTTAATGTTAGATGACCAGTTTTAGTGCAATATATAGTAGAAATTTATGCTACAGAAGTTGTTTTTTGATGGCCATGATAGTTTGTAATCAGGAGAATAATTTGTATAACACAAAGGATGACTCCGCAGCTTTATACAGAAGCACAGTTCAGTCTCGGATATATCATGGCTTGAAAGAGAATAAAATGCAATCAGATCGGACTTCAGCTAAGTACTAAGACCAGAGCGTAAGGTAGTGCCAATGTTTATGTGTTATTCATTGGACCAGTAAAGTTATGATAACAAAAGAATGCAAGTAAAGCTGTAATTTTCAAGTAAGTATGTACCATGTTACTAGAAGTGCTGTTGATATAGATATAACATAGACTTTGGATATGATGATGAACAAAAGCTGAAATATATATGATCAATTTCTTGTATGGCAGAAATGGCCAGAATGGCCAGGGATGGCAGAGATTGGACAAGGAGATTGGCCAGAGATGGCCAGAGATGTCAGTAGAGTGAGAAGATAGCCAGTGAAGATGGCCAGAAGATGCCAGTAGTGGGCGGAATGATGTCAGTAGAAGCAGAAGATGGCCAGGAATCCAGTACGATGACAGATAGTCAGTAGATGGCCAGAAAGATGGAAAGGAGATTGCCAAGAGATGGCCATAGAGATGGCCCAAAAATTGGCTGGGATTCAAAGGGAATAGGCAGAGGATTATCCTGGAGAGGGACTGAGATGGCCAAGAGATGTCCTGGTTGCCACATGGATGAAAAAGACAATCTGAAAAAAGAAGAGTTCAGGCATTATAGGGAGAAAGGGCTCTAAACGCCATACTGTGTTAGAGCCTTCTCTAAGGGATAAGTGAGAAACACGGTAGATTAGCAAGAAAACTTTTGATATGGTCAAGAAGTTTAAAAAATTAATAATGGATAATAAAGAGATTACAAATTAAAAAGTTGAAATGACAAGTAAGTAATATACCAGAAACAAATACAGTAAAGTTATGGACTTAAGGAATGGAATTTATCATTAGGGTTCAAGCATATCTGAGTCCAAGAAGCGTCATGCAAAGGTAGTGGTCCCTAGAAGGTCCAAGTTTATTGGACAAGTAGTCGTATTGGCCAAGTAGGTCCACGAAAAGGATATTAAGATTATCTTGTAAGTATCAAGTTACTGGGCCACATTAGAAAGTTGTGGTTCAAGTTATTTACTAGGAGTTATGCAGAAGTTCAATTCTTAGATTTGCTGAATGGATCAGAATGAGAGTGACTGTCTCGGCACAATGATTGGCTCTATAGGCCGTTCGGCTTTTCCAACAATAAAGTGCGAGTTTCATATCTCTGGCCGGCATTTCGTGCCAGCACAATGATAGGTTTCGCATGGAAAAGAAAAAATACCCAGTGAGTAATGAAGGGAGCGTAAATGAAATGGCCAAGTACATGGGCCAGAGAGTTTGAATTCACATAAAATAGGACCCAATTAGGGTTCATAATGTGAAACATAATTTGAAAGGTAGCTGTCGTTGCTCGAGTGCCAAGACCACTCGAGACAAGATGTGCCAACCAGGAGACCGAGAATTAAGAAACGAAAATTGAGAGGGAACTGATAGGCAATATAATAAAAAGGAAATTATCATACAGAATAGGAAAATTTCAATCAGATGATTAATGGTATAAGTTATTTAGAAAAGTTTTAAGCCAGAATGGTATGAATAGAGATGGCCAACTATGGTATATTGCTACTCTCATGAAAAGGAGGATGATCAGAAGATGACCAAATATATTGAATAGTTCTGTATGAAAAGATGTAGTATGAAAGACATAACTTATAATCTAATGGATCCAACCATTCCGCATAAGATACCGATAGGTTCGATCTGTGGATGCCCAAGAGTAATGACCATAAGTAGAGGGATACGACACGAGAAAACATAAGACGAGGAAACACATATATTATAGGCAACAAGTTCGGTTGCTGAATGTGGACAAGGAGTATTTACGGACATTTTAACGATTAGCCAGAAGTGGCAATGGGAGGTAAATTGCACATGACGTAATATTTGCAAACATAAAGGATAGAGAAGATAAATAAGATAAGAATATGAAGAAATAGCATGGAAGTTAAAAATAAAATTAATGTACTAACAGTTTTTAATTGAACAAAGATGGTCAGTTAAATATGGCCTAGTAAAGAGCAAATATGTCCCAAAGTAAAGTCGATAGCTCAAAGAAAGACATAACAAGTTGGCAAGTGTACCTTTTTTTCTATTGACTGAATGCTGCCCTTGCTGTCTATGATCATCTGTACCGAGGCTTCTTCTTGAACCTAAAATTTAAAAATTAAAGGAATGATGGCACTACGACTAAGATTAAAGTTAAGAACTAGCTCAGCACCGTACTGTACTACCATAAGGCACGCTGAGACCCAAGACAAGTTCAAGCAGAGTCAAACGCGGCAGTGTGGTAGAGATGGTCAACGATTGAGGCATTATCAGATAACGGGCCGAAGCATGTGCACAAGTAAAGATTTAGGCTAGACGGCATGAGCTCTAGAAGATGGTCAGAGCTTCCAGAAGTGGACAGGAGCCTGGCAGTAGAAGTAGATGACAGAAGATGGCTCAGGAGATGCCAGTAGTGGACAGGAGATGGACATGAAGATGGACAGAGTATGGACAGGAAATGGTCGTATGGTGGCAGAAGATGGCCAGAAGATGGCCCAAGAAGATGGACAGAAGTAGGCCAGAAGTGGACAGGAGATGACCAAGATGGACAGAGACGTCAGCAGAATGCCCGCCTAATTTACCTCGCATTTTGTGTAAAGAAGATACATCTTGATCGTTGTTGTCTTCCTTCTGCTGCGAGGTAATTTATCAATTTCCATTCTCACTTCTTACTTTTTCCTCTTATATATGCGATAATGAAATAATACTTTTGATTCATATTAGTCTAATTCTGAAATAAAAATAATCTTCAATTTTACAATATAAGGAGAATATAGCTGTAGAATTATAGGGTACACTAACTCTACCGCAATATCTGGGAACACTTTCTACCCTGCTGCTGTATTCTCCGCCACATAGAAACGTAAAATTAAAGTGGCGCCCGAACAGGGACTGTTTCTGTTCGGTGCTTGCCCAGTTGTGACTAGTTCACCAGAATCCTCACAGAATACACTAGGATATATTATAATTTACACTTTATTACACATATTAGGATTCGTTGAGTTCTAAATTCAATTATAATATGACAAAAGATGGCTTGAAGATCGATGATTGGTATGACTTGACAGTTGATGAACAGAAATGGCCAACATCCAGGCTGATAGATGGCCAGGAGTGTGAAATGCGTACAGGAGATGGCCGGAGATGGCCAGAAGATGGTAAGTAGAGTAGGCCAGAAGATAGTGCCAGAATATGGCCAGGAAGAATGAACGTGTATATAGAGTGGTTGAACTGGAACCAGTATAACGATAATCCATTGAGCCCACAGAAAGTGGATGTGTCAGACTCCAGCATGCGCAGGATATAACTAAGAACATCGGAGCAGCAATCAGCTTTAGCTGACCTTATGAACAAACCAGTAAGGAATGAGAGCACTTAGATAGTATAAGTAGTTAATGGCGCAGAAGATGTAGACAAGACAAGGTTATCAAAAGAGGCCGAGAGATGGCGAAAAGATAACTAGGATAAATTGCAAAGGGAATAGCCAGGAGATATTCCTGAAGATGACTCGAAGATGGCCAGGAAGATGATCAGTACATCAGCAGAACATTGTTCAGGATCATAACGAGATTGAGCCAAGGAAGGTTTATGATACAAATAGTTATGCCAAAGAGTAAATGCGTTCATAAGATTGATAAACAAACGATGGCCAGGCAATAGCCAAGAAGATGGGCACTAGATGTAGACAAGAAGAAATTAGGATCAAGTTGTCTGACAAACATCGAGTTGAACCAGAAAATGAACAGAATAAAATGGCCAAAAGAATGGCCAAAGAGGCGACATGGGAGAAGATGGCTCAGTAAGAGCATACTGCCCAAGAAGATGCGAAGTCTGTGATACGCGGCTTGAACATAATGGCCAGAAGCAGATAAAATTGCTCAGACAGCTGATAGGTACAGTTGATGCCAGATTAATAAAGATATACTCATGAGATAGATCATGCGATCACGCAAGAAAGATGGTCATTAGAATTATAGCTGTAGGAAAAGATGGCACACAAAAACATAAAGAGATATTTAGACCAGTAATTGCGACATGAACAACAAAGTAATACAGCCAGGCGTTCCAGTTAAGCTCAATGATGCCTAGAAGAATTGGACAGGACCGCGACAAGTAAGCATAAACAGAATGGCCAGGGATCGATCAGATAATTTAAAAGAAATAAATCTTATCTTGATATCGGGACGCCCAATGAAAAAGATTGGGTGAGTGCGAGAGGATTTTCATCTCTTACTTTAGGTTTTGGCGTCATCCTATTGTTTGGGAGGGTTTTAACCTTTTAGTTCAGGAAAAAGTATTAACAGACACATGGAATAATAAGATGTGCTCACCCCCATTTTTATTTGGAAGTACAGAAACAACATACGGGGAACAATGATTCATCTCTGAAAGGAAAAACAAATTACCACCGCTCACCCCAACAGTGCCTTAAAAATCTCGTTGATGAACAGAAGCCAAATTAAGTAATGGACCTCAAAAACATGGCCGTCAGGAAGACTCGAGCCAGAAATGACATGGCCAGAGACAAGCAGAAACACTGAAACTAATAAGACACTTATGGTGAAAATTTGGTACCGAGATTGACTTGAATGTGTCCTCAGAGAATAGTAAGCTTTGAATAGCTACTCCTTAAGCCTCCTAACAAAGCAGTATGGTCGAGTATGAATTATAGTTGGTCACGACAAATGGCCCAGAGATGGCAGAACGTAATTTGCCTCAAGAAGTATGGCCAGAAGAGGATAGGCCCCATCAGGAAAGAGATCCGTCAAACGAAGAACACACTACAGACCACGAGAGCCAACTCCGGAACCAGGAAGATCCTTTTACATGAAGAACAGATTGTACTAGACCAGTTCTGCGGATATCGCGCCCAAAAGAAGTTGAATTGAGCTTCGAGGTAGGCGTGGACCAGCATGAGATGAAAGGGAAAAAGTTGGATTCTATGGAAAGGAAGACAGAGAGATGGGCCGACCATGTATACTCCTTTTGACTAAACTGGGTGAAAAAATTCAACCAGAAATAGATCTAACAGAAGGGTATGCGTGAGAGGATTACCAGCCTAGATGGACAGAGATGGATCAGAAGAGGCCCAGAAGAGACAGGAGATGACAGTAGATGGAACAGAAGAAAGGGCGTTAAAGATACGAATGGTATCGCGCAAAAGAGGCGGATGGAACTCCGCGCACAAAGTAGAATATTTCAGACTCTTCCACTACTTGAAGAAAGATTGAGGCCATTGTGAAGACTATTGTTAGTCGTTCATTTTCCAAATTCTACTCGCTCGCCATAATGTTACGTCTTTTAGGTCGATCGAATTGGATGGGCAACAATAAGTATTGGCTCATGTTTGCACAGAGCTGTCAGAAGATAGCCTTGAATACCATATACCGGTATCTTAACAATTGGATTGTGTACAACGAGAAGTAGTCCTATATATGTTACGTCTAATGGGTTAGGAGAAAGCCATCTTTAGGAGTTGGTTTTGCCGAAGAGCGAAGAAAAAACGAGCAAAATAGCCAGAAAAGAAACGAATATAAAGTGCTTGCGCAACGAGGAACGTTGATGCAGCTGCTCACAGCAGAGAAAGTGGTGAGAGGGTATACAGATTGTTATGCTTCTCCGGTTAGAAAGATTAGCCCGTCGAGCATATCAAGGCTTGGATATGAGAAAACACGATTCCTTGCGAACTGCTTTCCTGTGTAGTCTTCCACCATACATAGAGAAGAGTGTTCGCAAGTACATTAAGATGCAGGAGCTTGATGGAAATTTGCGTGTTTCTTGGGAAAAGATTGTTGGCTATGCCGACTCTCTTGAAACAGATAACACGGAATTTCCAAACTCAATTTCCCATACATCCTCAGAATTCTTTAATCAGCCAACTCACTTACATAAATCACATACACAGAAAGATAAATTAAATGACACAGTAGAATCAGTGATCCAAATAAACACTGCTTCTCCTAGTTGGACAGATGTCTTACAGAACAAAACACAAGCCAAGGCAAATAAAGACAATTCCAATAAAACAAATTATCCCCATCGTCAGTCACAGAACACTAAAAGTAGCCCTCCGAGTAAAGGTAATAATTCCCGATTTTATAGAGATAATCGCCGTAATGACCAACACAATTATTCTCGTGATCAATATCGTCCACCCCAGCACTACAGAAATTCTGCCCCTCGGGCAGTTAGCGAAGATAGGAAACACATGGTGTGCGACTATTGTGAAAAACGGGGACATCAGATGAGGGAATGTTACAAGTACCTTGGGATATGCAGTTACTGCAAGAAAAAGGGTCACATAAGGGCTGAGTGTCGCTCTTATAAATCCCCTCAGTCATCACCCACCATGGAAAGGAAAGTAAATTGTCCTTTCTGTCGTGGACCTCATCCAGGTATCAGATGTCCTCAGAGAATTCTTCCCAGGGAGGATAAAAACATACCAGTACCAGTAAAACATGTACAGTCTAAAAATTCCCCACAGAACACTGAACATAACAAAAACAAATCAGACAACAGTAGTGGAAAACCACTTTCTCCCCGTAAATACCTTGATCCTTGTGATTATTGTAATCGGTCACATTTTGAAGGCCGGTGTAGAGGAGTTGAAGAAGCTCAGACTGAAAATTCGGGAAACTACCAAGCTCCCCGGACCTGAGTCACCTGGTGGAGACTAAAAATGAAAGTGACTCAGTCATAGATAAAAACAACCCCATAATTGATATTCCCCAGATTTCTAACATAAATGAAACGGTGTTGCTCTCAGAGGAGGAAGAAAAACCTTCATTATCCATTCCTAAACCCATTGATTCTCCCGTGTTGAAGGAACTTTCAGTAAAATTAGTAAATAAAGTCCGTAACATACATGTTAATCTTACACCGTCCACAAATGACCCTTTAATAATTCCTGTTTCCTTCAGTTCGCATAGTTCAGGATCGTATGGATGCATGGTAGATAGCGGGGCTGGAGTAAGCTTAATTAGTACAGAAATATTTTCGTATACCTTAAAGGACTTTAAATTACTTCCTTCATCAGAAATTAATATAAATTCCATCAGTGGATTGTCCCGCGACCATACAGTTCCCATAGAGTCATACATAGAAATACCCTTACATTTTCCTGATACACATTTCATTACTAAACCCATTATATTTTTAGTGGTTTCCCCTGGAGCATATGCCAGCACCTATGGTACTGGGTGCCGCAGCACTGAAAGATAATCATATAATACCAGATCTTACAAAAAGAAATTTAATACACAGGGCAGGGGGGTCCATAACACAAATCGCTAAAGATCACAGTCACTCTATTCCTTTTTATAAATGTGTGAATGTGTACGCTATCAGTATTCCTCCTTTTTCTTGTCGAATGGTAGAAGTAAAGGGTCCAACTGACTGTTCTTTAGACATTGTGGGATTTAAGGGGGGTATTCATAATAAAGGTAAAATTATATCAGTTTCTGGAGTCTTAGATTTGGCTTCCTCAAAACATGTGGCTCTTATAAATACTTCTGAGAAAATGCAGTATGTAAGAAAGGGTACCATAATGGGTCAGATATTTTCTCTGAAGGAAGAGGAGTGTTCACCACCACCGAAAGTATACTCTGTACATACAGAGTCTTCTGAAACACGTAGGGAAGTATGGACGCCAGAAAAATTGAAAGAAGAATTCCATTTTTCTGAAATTCCTCTTAGTGAACATCAGAAAGATAGCCTCATTAAGGTGTTAATGAAGCATCAGCCTACACTTAGTTTTGGTGACCATGACGTGGGTGTAGCCACTAACATTTCACACTCAATTGAGGTTGAAAGTTCTCGCCCTGTCAGGTTACCAGTACGCAGATTTCAAGGACCTCTGGCACAAGAAATAGAGCAACAATGTAAAGAATTGCTAGAGCAAGATATAATCCGTCCTAGCAAATCACCATACTCAGCCCCAGTGGTTCCTGTTAGGAAACCAGATGGAAAGTTAAGACTTTGCATCGATTATCGTAAGCTTAATGATGTAACCAAAACCGATTCCTTTCCCTTGCCCAATTTAATCGACATGATATACAATATGCATGGGAATAGGTACTTCACAACAATAGATCTCGTTCGAGGATACTACCAGGTTGAAATGGAACCTGATAGTATAGAGAAAACAGCTTTTTCCACCCCCTTCGCGCAATATGAGTATCTTAAGATGCCCTTTGGCGTAAAAAATGGACCTGCAACGTTCCAACGGGGCATGATGCTCGCTTTATCTGAGTTGCCTTGGTCTAATGTCATGGTATACCTGGATGATATAATTATTCTCAGTCAGGACATAGAGGAACATTTATACATGTTGGACCAGGTTCTGATGGCATTAGAAAGAAATGGTTACAAGCTTAAACCGAGTAAGACTCGTTTATGCAGAACAGAAGTGGAGTTTTTGGGACACCATGTCTCGAACAATGGAATCCTTCCTTTACACAAAAACATTAAAGGAGCCTTAGAGTTTCCTGTACCCACTACAGTCAAAAACCTCAGACAATTTTAGGGGATGATCAATTTTTATCGAAGACATATCCCAAATTGCTCCCAAATTAGTAAGCCTCTGTCATGCCAAACTGGGGGAAAAACTGTAAATTGGACTCCTGAGTGTCAGGAAGCTTTTGAAAAACTGAAGAAGGCCCTAGTTGACCCTCTCTTGTTAGGTTTTCCAGACTGCACTCCAGATGTTTCCCCAATGGAACTACAAGTGGACGCATCAGATATCGGCGCTGGAGCTTGTCTTTCGCAAGTTCAAAATGGAGAGCATAAGCCAATTGCTTTTATTTCGATGACCTTTAACGGAGCTCAAAGGAACTACGGGGTCATCGATAAGGAATTGACAGCTTTGCGTTGAGCGGTGAAGTCCCTTAGACCATTTCTTCTTGGAGTTAGGTTTGTAATATATACGGACCATATGCCGCTTATATATCTACAGAATATGAGTTTAGTTGACAGTAGATTAGCTCGAACAATGGAAGAACTAAATGAGTTTGACTTTGAGATCAGACACATTTCCAGTACCCAAAATGTAGTTGCCGATGCACTTTCTCGTTCTCCAATAGTGGAAGATTCTGCCTTTTAGATGGGACTACAATGATGGAGTTTATCCCCGAAGGATATTTCCCCATAGAAATCTCCGGTGGGGGTGACTCCTTGTATAAATGTTTTTCAATGTTTTTGTTTGGATTGGTAAATCATCATTTTGAGGTGCGAAAGATTTTAGTGAAAGTTACAAAACCATTCTTCTAAATATAAACTAACTGGGAAACAAATACAGAAAAAACTAAGATTATTGGGTTTTCCGAGACAATTACCACTTCCAGAAGTTATCACTGCATTTACAGAACTTTATAAAACACCTGTGCATATCTACTACAACACTTCAGTAAAAATTATCCACGGATCTAGACATAAAAGTGAACTGTGTTATCTGAAGTGCATAGGGGGAATTCACTATAACTATTTGATGCCCACTACAAGAAATATTTCTGAATAAATGTCCCTAATTTGTTATTGAATATAATACAGATACTCCGTACTTTCATAAATTCATAAATAAATAAATAATTATTAAATGATTACACAGAACATGTTGATGCATTATTTTATTTTATTATTTCATTAATATATATATAATTTTTATATTTATACAGCACATACACTTACAGATCTTATTTAAGACTCTACCCCAGAACATAATGAACAACTTATTACAGGAATTTATTTTAAATTATTTATTATATTTCTACAAAACATACACCTACAGATCTTCTTATTTAAGACATTACACAGAACTTAATGAACAATATATTTACATAATTTAAACAATTATACATCTACATATTTACTGATTTTTTTTCAAAAACGATTTACTACAGACGTTTACAAGTTTCAAACTTTATTTAAAATACTTAACATATCACACTGACATATATGTGCCTGATGCTTACAGATTTTTCAAATGAACAAGATACAGAATTTTATAAATTGCAAAAAACATATTTACAGAAAACATATTTATAAAAGGGAAAAATGGGGGGGGAAATAATAATTACTGCTCTATGAGTAGTATTTTCTCTGTCTAAATTCCTTATTCCTCCTCTTCTACCTCTTATCTCTGACTTCTTCTTATCTTATACTCTGACTCTGAACTGCTATCTGCTGCTTAACTGATAAAAGAATTTTTTTTTACTAAATACTTTAGATAGGCCTCATAAAATGCTACCCTTAGTGGACTAGCTACCTAGTATAGAAAAAATAACTGGTCTTTGACCATATCCATATAATTCTAATAATAAATTTTTAAACGAATATTTACTTTACTTTGTAAAGTAAATTAAAACAATTTTAATTGCATGTTATGCCACGATCCAATCATTTTGGTATGTTCATGCATGGCAAAATTGATTGGGGGCTGGCTCCCTGTTAAAATGTCTCATTACAGATGAGGTCTTGTTCCGTTCGCTGGTTGAATATACATCAGAGGTAAACGGGAACACGAAAAAACTTCATTTTGGGTTTGTACGTTCTAAGGAATTGTAAGTATTAACCAAATTATGTATATCCTATATATATGAATAATATATATAGTATATACATGTGTATCATAAATTATCGTTATTATCGGCAGGCATAATTTTTCAAAATTTTTTTTCGTATAATATTGAATATATATAATTATATATATCCCATGTATATAAAACATTTAAAGCTGTGGGACGCCAGGTCAAATTTTACAGACTAGTGTATTAGTTTAAATTGGGAATGAGTTTATTGTACGATGAAATTTATATTATAGTTTTGAAACATTATCATTGTGGTTATATTTAATAGATTTAATAATTTAATTGTTGTCAGTTGTAAACCCACATTAAGGAAGGGTCAAACTAAATGTTCAGTTTTTGTCTTCACCAAACTATTCCTTTCCTCCTTTTATACACCAAACAAACACTTATATTATGGTGTTACTCATCGAAAAGACCGGATCATCATCATTTCTTGCTTGAAAATATATATTGAAGAAGCCGATAAACAATGGATTAAAATGGATAGATTTGAAACTAATATTGAACATGCAAACTGACTAAGCAGAAAACATACAAACAACAATAGTATAAAATCGAAAGAAGACGGAACCAAACAGAAAATAAATCAAGAATATTTCCAAGTTAATTTATGTTCTTACTTAACGGCTCTCCAAATACTAACTAATCCACTTATATTATTAGTATTTCGAACAAAAAAAAAAAAGTACAAAATAACAATTCCATCTTAATAAAATTAAAAATTTTTGTACCACTTTGTTAATTTGTTTATTAAAAGTAACAACAAGTAATATTAATGATAAATAATAAACGAAAAATAATAATTATAAAATAATGTAATTAAACCTTTATAGCATTAAGTTTAAAAACTCCAAAGAAAATATAAATAAAACATAACAGAAAATTCCTGGTATTCAAAAGCGAACAACATCTCAATTCCTGTCCTCATACCGCTGGTCGAATTCACCGCTTACATTTAAATCAAGACTTTGTCGAAAAAAAAGATTGGGTGAGAGTGGTTATAGGACTATTAGTGGGGGAGAGAATAATAAGGGAAGTCCTATCACCACCTTAGTTTTAAAAAGATGTTTGTTTTTATAGATTTTATATGAAAATAATATGAGCAGGTTTCTCACAGAAAAAAAAAAAAATAATAACGAAACATTATTAATGTAAAATTAAATTTTAATTTATTATTATATATTTATTTTTTTATAAAATTATTTAAACGTTCTGAACTAAAATTTTCTTATAATTTACATGAAAAATCTTATGAAGAAATATTCTTAGAAAGCTTTCTTTCATGCCATGAGTCTTTTCCCAAAGCTAAAACATTATTCGCATATTATAATGAATCTAAGAAAATTCACCAATACCTACATCTAATAATTCCACTACTTTACACATTTTGAATTTATAATTTTTTGTTTATTTGCTGAACTTGAAACCCATCTAACAAAAAAACCCACAGAACACAAACAACAAAAAAATGTTGAATAAAGATGGTAAAATTGAATGAATCATTTGGAATCACTCCACAGGTGAAAAAAAAAGTGATGTTTATTTTAATCCAAAATATTTAGAACTGAGAAGGATATTAGAGCATAATAATATTATGAAAACTCTGAAGTTGGAATAGAAGATAAAATCGATATTTTGTAATTTTAAAATAAGTAAAAAATTGATAGATAAAATAACAGACGAATAGAAATTATTTGCAGATGGTTAAAAAGATTTGATGTCACAGAAACATCTCAATTCCAATTGAAAAAGGAAAAAAGAAAACTGAAAAGAAAAAATAAAAAGACACCCTCGTATATGATATTTTCAGGACAGTGAGACAAGTTAAAATCCATATTAGTTTTAATTATTAAAAAATGTTAATAATAAATAGAAATATAAAAACTAATATCAAAAATAAATGATAAATGAACTAAATTATTCAAAATTATATATTGTAAGAGGGATTATCAGAGTTGAAGTAATTAAATAGAGTTGGATTTTCAAAATTTGGAGTTTCATCATTACAGGCATCGGTTTCTGTCATTGATCAAATAACTTGAAATTTTTTTAAAATATAGTCAATCCTTTTGAAGCTATGAAATCGCTCACGTAACCGGAACCAGGCTACAAATCCCAATAAACCACCCAATGGCAAATTGTGTTAAAGCCCAATGAAAGACTCCAAAAACTAAGAACTTAAAAATAATTAAACCTATTTTCAGTACTACCATCTGTAACAAAACTGAACACACTACCAAAGAAATAACCAAACCCAATAAGATGAACGCTACACTAATAAATACGATAAAACCTAAAAAATTAAGAATAAGAGTTATCATTAATTCACTGACAAAAAAATATAATAATAAAATTTAATAAATATTTAGCCTAACACTCAACTTCAATTGTAAATTTTATTTTGAACAGTCATTTTAATTTTGAAAGTGGCAATAAAACTTACCCCCACAGTCAAAAGGCTATAGTAAAGTTGGCACAAAAGGGAATGAACTGCCACAACAAATTATTACAGAATATACCCAAATATTATATCATAATTTTTGAAATTATCTTGAAAGTTAATTGTGCTACCCCATGGCGAAGTATACATAACAAACATGCCTCTAATCTGAAAAATCTAACAAAATACACGATGAGTAATTAATTACATGGCATCTTTGAACAAAAATTAAAGTTTAAATCATAATAATTTATTACGATATTAAAAACATTAACAGCATACCTTTTATATTATTAACTATTCTATCCACTCAATACTGAATCTAATCTCGATACGATGTCTCTCAATTGAGACCTATTTAAAAAAAATTAAAAACCAGTCAATCACCCACCTCAACACTCTCTCAATACCCACCATAATTTAAAGTTAGAAACTAGAACACACCCACCGTACATCCAGGCAACCAAACCAATATCATACGCAAGAAAGTTCAAACGCTCAACGGCAGTTGTGAACTCACGCTTAGGCAAACACAATTATAAGATGAACAAAAAAGAAAGCAACTACAAATTAACCCTCGCAATTTATGTCTGTAGATAAGAAGAATACATCTTGATCAGTTTGTTTCTTCCTTCTGCTGTGAGGTAATCTATTATTTTCCGTTTTCACTTCTCACAAAAACCTCATATAACACTATAAAAAAATAATGAAAATAAAATACACACATTCATAGACAAAAAAAAGTAACAGCTGAAAATAAAACCACAACGGTACGTAAAAAACACAATAATTTACAAAATATAAGGAAAGAAAAAATATAGCAAATGTTAGAATTATGAGGATACACTGACTCAGACCTGCAGATATCTGAAGGAACGAGCACATTTAACTAACAAACCTGACTGCTGTATTCTCCGCCACAATCAAATAAATAAAATAAATACAATAATTGTCTACTATACAGAATAATAATTGTTATAACAGGGTTTATTGCAGGCATTCTTCCACTCACCATATTTGTTTTAAATTGAGAAAAAGCGTACATAATGTTAATAATCTTGATAACTAACCAGAAGTCAATTGAGTGAAGGAATAGAGTGATTTGGGATATACTTCAAGGAAATTTTTATAGCCTCATGTGGTACTTATGTACATTGTTGTCTATAGAAAAAAATGAATAAACAAAAAAAAAAAACAAAAGAAAAATGTTCGTACCTACATAAAAAAAGGGAAGAACTGAAGAAGAGCATCGAGAATTCAATCGTAATTATAGCCTGAAGATCAACATACCCATAATCTATTGGAAATAGGAGAAGAGTCTCATACTATAAAGGAAAGAGGCAGAGGTTAAAGATAAGGCATTTATATAATACCATAGCCTGTACACTTTCCTAGCTCCACTTTTCCATCTTACACTTACTAACCCCAACAAAATTACATGTAATTCCTAAAAACCCACTTCTCATATTTATCCACTCTTTTCTCCCGAGGCATACAGCAACGGCAAAACCTGATTACCAAGTTAAAAGAAAAGAAAAGTAGAATAAAATTAAGTAAAGAGCTTTGGATGAAGAATGTTTAAATTATTAAATATTGAATAGAAGAAGAATGACGGAAGAGATAATAAGAGTAATAGTAACAATAGTTTATAAGAAATTAAACCTAGCACGAAGTAATTTATTTAAAAATTAACAATGTTGTAAAATTAAAAAAAAAAATAATTTAAAGTTTATATTAAAAAAATAAAAAAAAAAATCTTAATCGAGTGAAAAAATCATAAAAGCCATTACGTGCGAAAGAAGGATTATTAAAAATATTAATTTAAAATCATAAGCTAAAAACAGAAATGCGCCTTCAAAGAGAAGTCCACATTTCAACTGGATACCAAGGCCGTTGGTAAAGCCCCTGAAGGCTAAAACAGTAAAAGGATAACAGAGAAGATTTGACTCTGTTTATTGCTAAAAACAGAGGAGGATGGAAAAGCAATAGATTAATATACATAAAAAAAATATAATATAATATATGACTTCACATTTTATCTAAACTGTTGTAAACCGTATGGTATCAACTCTCAATATAAAAAAACGTCACCTTGACAAGAATTAAACAATAACAAACCACGCTAACCGCTAAAAAGGAGAACAAACCAGGACATATCCTCACCCAAGGAAATCCAAAACTGAATTGGAGCAATTCGAGTTCCTGTGGCACCACCACCAATTGCAACATTTACAAAGTACAAAATCATATATCTTAAGATGTACACAATAAATAGATGGTTTAATATGTTTAGGGTATTAAAAATTTTTTTCTATATGAAAAAAAACCCTTTCAATTTAAGAAACCAAAAATCAATTATCTGTGGTCCTCTTTTCTTTTAATTTTCCTAAACATATAACCAATCAGGGGTACAATTTAGGACCTTAAAATTTGAACTAAATGCAAAATCATACAGGTCAAAAAAAAAATAATCTCCTTAATAAAACAGCAAAACATTTCTAATAAACTTGTATCTCAAATAAAGCAATTAAAAATAGTTCATTAAAGTGTTAATGCCAAAAGTTAATAAAGTATAGGAGATCATTCAGGCAAAGAGATAAAAAATGTATCTACAATTATAAAAATAATTGTAACACTCCGGCAACAAGGCAACTTCAGCAAGTTTAGACGTTTAAAAATATAATGCGCAGCATATTCAAGTCCACATTTAGAAAAAACAATTACACTCAAACCAATTAATATTTCAAATTTAACTACTTAATTACCGTAAAACATCGTCTGAAATACTAATGTTTAAATATAATCTATTTTACCACAATATTCACAGTCAAGAATGATAGGTACCCGACGTAAATTTTTACAAATACCTTCAGGAACCCTCCCATTAATTGATAACAATTTTCTTCAGCAAAGTTGGTTCACACATTACGCAAAAAGCTACAAAAGCCGACAAGGCAATACCCAAAAAGGATAACTCGTCCCGACTGATTGAACTGTTGCCCAGAGCCTTAAGCCATTTCAGTTTATATGACAATCTTTGCTTCGAAACATAACTAGGGCTATAACTGTCGATCGCCATCGAGAAACGCCAGAACCGCATATAAAAAAAAACGCAACACCCTAATCAACACAAGAACTTTCCTAAAACATTCCGAAGAAATATAAAGCCATTAAAAAAAGACAATCAGCACACACCTCTACCAGAACTTACACAGGCAAATTCCTTACATCATTGAGGAGGAAATTCTCTCTTCTACAACCCCAACATACGATTAGTCCCGCCGCTACCTACAAACAAAAACCTAACTGACAAAAACAAGAACGCAAACTCACGAGATTTATTACAAGATATATTTGTAATAGAATTTCTTAAAATCGAATATTATTGATAAATTAACCATTATAAGTTTAAAAATAAAAAACTGGAACGTTACTTATCATAGTTTATCAAATAAACACAACTTATAAATGAAATGCATTCTTAAAGGGAATTGTGAAAAATATGAAAGATGGCATCCTCAAATTGCCACCCACCCCCCGAAAAATTGTGGCAGGCAATGAATCGATACCCCACTGTTTACACTTATCGGCTTAACTTAAAAAAAAACCAATTAACCCACATGTCAATATATTCCCATAATTTACAATACTACAACATACCAACAATAACTAAATAACTCTACTACTCAACATAAAGACCGAAATAACCATCTAACATATAAAAAAAACAAAATCATCAGAAATAACCAAAAAATAAAAAATAAAGAACCCACTGAAATCACCTTGGCCACTTTCGAAGACCCCCCCAACTTCGTGAACAGAAAATTGCCCCAACTTTAACAGGTAAATAACTCACTAATAACTATATTTAATATAAAACACACCTCACATAAACCCTCACCTATAATATATTATATATAATCAATATAAGAAGTTTTATATATATAACATCACAGTCTAAACACAATATATCAAATATATAATATATATATAAATCCAAGATCTAATACAATAAACAACTATAACAACACACAACTATAACTATTAATATATACCAACTATATCTTAATATAAATAATAACTAACAATAAATACTAACTAACAACATACCCTCTAGTAAGACCCCCCCATCATAATAATATAATATAACCACCCGATAATATATAATAACTATATATTTTATTCTACCAAAAAACAAAACTATGATGAGGCCCCAAAGCGCGCAAAAAAAACAAAAAATATAACCCGTAACCGCATCAGGCAGCGCAAGATCTGCGGTACCTCTCAGCTATATACTGAAAGGAACGAACAGAAGTATGACTAGTTCCCACCCACTTCTCACGGGGAGGGATCTCAGGAACCCCTCGCATACTTCATGGATATTGAAGTTACGCCTGGGTCTCCTCCGCCCCTCCCCTCCTCTATGGAGTATGGGAAAATGTCCCCCCTTTGCGTTCCCTGTCGAGCCCCTACTTTTGGACCTAATGTAGTAAAACAATCAAAAATATCCAACCAAATCAGAACAAAAAAAAAAACAACAAACCCAAAAAAACCACAACCCAAACGGATTAATAAAACTAAAAATCACTATTAATATATATATAAATACTTACTTAACAAATAAAAAATAAATACACAAATAACTTCCAACATAGTAATTAAAATAAGCAAAAAAAATAAAACAAACAACATACTATAACACTAACATAACCATCACATAAACATATATACCCCAATATATCAATACAATCCCAAACAAATAATATTATAAGGTAAAAAATTAAAACTTTATATCACATTACAAACAACAATTGTTGAACCGATGTGATCAACAATAAAAAAAACATCGTCCAAGTTAAAGATCAAGTTGACAGAAAATTAAAATTGAAAAACAAATAGACAAGCAAAAGGACAAACAAAGAAAATAACAAAAAAAGGAGAACAAGGTAACAAAAAAGAAAAAAAAAACAAAAGAAAAAGAAAGAAAAAAACATGAAAAGAAAAAAACAAAAAAAAAAAAAAAAGAAACAAAGAAGGTCTAGTTTTCCACCCCAATTTGGGAGAAAGGGGCGAAGAAAGGGAACCACAACTTAGCGACACCCAATTAACCCACACAAAGAAGAAGGAGGGAAGGATTCCGGAGAACCTTCCCTCGAGAAGGGGGAGGAAAAGTATAGACCATCACACAATACCTGTCAAGACTTCCCCAGTAATAGGAATACAAAACACACCAGAAGAGACCCAGACCAGACTCCTTGACACATCGGGCTATGCATAATACCCTTAGAAGGTATTACTTCACTAGTTTTAAAAATATTAATATATAATAACAATATTATAAATATATATATTACAAAATTATATAAATATATAATAAGTAAAAAAATAATATAATATATAAATTACAATAATAATAAATATAATAAATAAATAATATATATATTATATAATATAGCAGGATCGACCTCCACAAGCAATGGTTGTATTTGGCATCGCCTGAGGCATGGCCCCAGTACACCTCGAAAAGGAACACCACAGAAGCGCAGATACATAACCCTAAAAAAAGCGGGAAAAGCCGAAAAAACGGAAACTGGTCAAGTGGAAGGAAAACATGAAATTTATGAGTGTTTCCTTTATTCAAGAACACAATAATAATTCCCCAAGGAGCTTATGAAGAAGAATGCAGAGAAATGTCCTATTGAAGCAGGAGTAAAGATAGATAGGAGCCGCAAAATTGAGAAATTCCACCGGACACTAATTTAACGACTAGCAACAAATGTAAAGGCTAGGTAGACCTGAAATAACAAGAAGCCTGAAAATGGTAAAAATTTAATTGAAAAAAGAGAAGTTTGAAGACTGTATTTAATTAACATGAAAACTGAAGAAAAATTAAATCGTAATGAAATATCTAGCGGTGGAGATGGAGCTGGAAACTTTTGAAAGCAAAACGTAAGACTAACTTATGGAAAGCATACTTAACATTTGGGCGAAATCATATCCACTTAAGAAAAAGCACCAAGACCTCCCCTAGAAGTACATTTTGGAAAATGCAGAGAAATAAATGCAAATGATTTTCATAGTAAATATAAGATAATTTCAAAAAGCTTTCAAAATATGATAAAAGAGAAAGGAACAATGATGAAACTAGAAAAACTAAATGTATACTTCATATATTAAGAAAGGAAAGGAAGGGGTGTGTAGAAAGATGGGAAATGACATATGCCTAACAGCGGAGATTATAGAAAAAATTAAAGAAAAGGGCTTTAAAATTATGTGCAGAATGAAATTAGAAATTTGAATACAGGAACATAGTTCAAGAAATAAAAAATAACCCAAAGCAAAATTATTATAAAAGAACAAAAGCTAGTTTCAAGGGAAAAGGGATGCACAGGTGAGGGAGGCTTGAGATCACAATGTGAAAAGATAGATAATGAAGAACTCCCAAATAGAATGTGCAAACATCGATGTGAAGATGAAACAGAATGAACAAGAAATACAGGATAGAAATTGAGTACGGAAGAGTGAAGAGAAAAAAAAGAGGAAGTAAGAGTAAAGAGGCATAGGCGAAATAAAACAAATGAAGATTTGCCAAAAAAACTGCAATTGGATGATGAGAAAAACTTACTCAATGGAATGTAAGAGAAATGGTTCACACTCGATTACAATCAACGAGTGAGGAAGAATTAGAGATATAGACATTGAACATGGTACCTCACCATTGGTAGAAGCGGAACAGTCAAACAGATATAATGACGAAAACAGATTAGAGAGTCAGAACTCTGAGATGAACATTGAGCTGGTTCAGGAAATGACAGACGATTTGAATGAAAAGAACCAATTAATGAATGTACAACCACCAAATAGGTGGACCAATAGAAGAAGAAAATGCAATTGAAATGAACAATTGTTGAAACAAAATAAATATTATTACCGTGAAGAGGATAGAGTGCAGGGTATGAAAGCCAGAATCAAGTAAGAAAAATTAAACTGTTTATTTGCTGAACAAAAGTTACTGCAAGTGCCAAATAGAAGTACTGCCACGCACCTGAATACACACCAAATTGTAGTCTGACAAGTAGCTGAACAGACTTTTATTATGCTACCATCAAGAGCAAGGAGCATGAAACATGGTGAGTGATACGTTAAAAGATGAAAAATATCCAAATAGAGGAAGGAAAGAATAATGATTGCCACCATGGAAGAATTAGACTATACAATGAAATAAAATAATCTTCAAAAAGAAATTGGAATGCTCACAAGTTACAGAATGGAGAAAAAATAGTTGAAGCAACAAAGAGAAAAGCACAAAATTTAGAAAAATAGAGAAAGATTTTGTGAATCAGAGATAATTAATACACGCTCTTTGTAAGAAAGAAATTATCTTTACCGCAAAAGAGGAAAGAGATTAAAAAAGGTACGAAAAATGCAGCGAAAAAACGAAAAAAAAGGAAAAACAAACTGTCTCAAAAAAGATCAAGGTAAACTTTTTAGAGAATTACGAAATACCAAGATAACAGTTGCTGATGCACCCAAGGCCAGAGGGAGTCGAAGAGATTTTGGAAAAATATATAATAGAGAACAATGATGATCGCATTAATATTAAAATGAAATGAAGAGTTGAAGAAAATAATTAAAAAAACCCAGAAATAACATCTATTAGAAATAATTGAAACTCTCAGGAAATGATTATAAAGAAAGTAAGATGTTAATCAGAGACTAATAATTGAAGGCACCCTGGAAATGGACAAGGTCCAGAACAATATGGCTTAAAAAAAAACTAACATCATTAACATTGAGGCTAGTCAACATCCTGCAACTAGCAATAATGGATGGAGGAAGTAGACATCCCGCAACTGGTTCATATAACTGGTGAACAACCTTATTCCAAAAAAATGAGAAACCAGATCACTAGCAGTAATAAGACACATATTAACATGCCCTTCCCACCACAAATACAAAAGTATTAACAGGAGTTCTGACCCCAAAGGTTTATTCACATAGTAAGAAAGGAACAACATCATTAGTGAAGAGCAAAAGGAATGTAGTAGACATACCTATGGTACAAAAAGAACAACTACTGATAAAAATTAAAATTGCATACAATTTTGAAATAGCTGGGAAAAGGGCAAAAAAATCTATACAGACGTGGATAGATTAACAGGAAAGCTTATAAGATAGTGTACCCCATTCGTGGCTGAAGGAAATAATGAGGAAATTACAATACTTGTAAACTAGAAAAAAATAAAAGAATTCATAAGGAAAGGGTAATGGAAATGTGGAAAATTAATTTAAGGCTACCAACACGAAAAGGGGAATATGAAAAAAAATGTAAAAGTGGAAAAGAGGGAAATTTTAATACAAGAGACTCCATGTCCCCCTGTAATATTTGGATTAGCCCTTCAAACCCCTTAAGTAAACCTGATCAACACTTAGGAGAATGGACAGAATAAATAAAAGAACCGAGGAGAAAGAAAACGGAGAACTCTCATACTTTTCTTACATGGACGAAATTTAAAGTGTATGCGCCAATAGAGGAAGAGGCCAGAGAAGGACAGATAAAGGTGCGTACAGTGAATTATTTCATCGGATATATAGAATGGTTTTGGATGGAAAGTAGTGCGTCATCAGTTAATGAACAAGGAATAGAAAGATACATTGCTTGAAAAACATCAATAGTTAAAACATGGAAATCAAAGAACTGGAACAGGAAGGAACTTACCAATATCTCGGAGTGGAGTGGGACAAGATTAAAAACACAATTATGAAAGAGAGAATAAAAAGAATTTACATCTCATTTTCGGTGAAAGAAAAATATTAAAAACTGAATTTAAAACCCAAAAAAAAAACAAATAGAGGCAATTAAGATATTGGCAATGCCAGTAATGAGAAATAGTTTTGGAATTATAGAATGGTACCAGCATGAAATAAATACTCTAGGACACAAACAACAGGAAACTTCCTTCCATATGGCATCACAAAAATTAATCTACAAAAAAACCAGTGCTCAGGCCACGATTAATACATACCCGAGAGAATGAAGGAGGTATGGAATGCCACATATAGAGATAGAACCCACAAAAAATGAAATAATAGGATTGTATGGAAATATATAAAGAAGGAAAAGGAAAACAATTCATTGGTTGGTTTAATTATATTACGCATCAAATGAAGAATGCAAAGCAGTGGATAATAAGCACTAAACTTCAAATAATCAAAGAAAAGCGCTTACATATGACATGACTCCATGATTAAGTAGTCACGAGATTATCAGTCAAATAACACACGAAAGAGGACAGAATAGAATAAGAGATGAAAGAACCCATATACTCTCAAAGAGAAAGTGACCTGACTAGAGATCTAGATAGAAGAACTAAATACTCTCAATGACACTCTATATCGCTCCAAACCAACAGTAAGTTCCCTAGCACAGGACTAGAATTGTGCGGTTAAATAGGGCTGATAAAAAAAGATAAAACATTAAGAAACAACCACTCTAGTCCCACTGTGTAAAAAGAGAAGATATAATGAAACAAGGAGCCGGATTTCTCAAGAGTAACGGAAAAGAAGCAGCCGACTTAAGATGATACAGTTTCATGTAAGAAGTAATGCTTTAATATTTAAATATATAAAGATATGTGTCACTATGAATGAACGAAGAGGAAGACGATAGAATACAACATAACTGGAATTAATTGAGACTTTAAGAACCAATCTGAAGTCAATAAAAGCATATCGAAAAGGAATTCAATTTGCATTATGAATATTATTGATGTTAAGGAGTGTGTGAGGGAATCCCCATAATACGAGACTGTGTAAGGTATGCCTCACAATATAATAATCATGAATGTCCGCGAATGAAAGACTCTGAGGTATGTGGTAGCGTGGAGGAAGCGTCAATAATACGGTAAAGGAATCATCGAAAGTCAGATACCATGGATGCAGGCGCTCATATCCACTACACAGCACTATGCAAAGAAGGCAAAGCTACACTAAGTATAATATTGATATCCATATATATATAGGAATTACAAACCTCCAGCAATAGTTAAGTAATGACCAATATCCAAATTCTAATTGATTTATGGCATTACCCACCGACCCATATTTGTACAAGTAATAGAACCGGATTATTGTATTAGTTAATAAAACAACAAGAAACTGCCAATTAATAGAGGTAGGAGTCCCATACAATGAAAATGTAGCCCTCTACGAAGAGAGAAAGAAATTAAATACAAAGATTACGATATGCCATCAGAAGGATGTGGGTAATAAGACGGTAGCTGATGTGTATGTGCAACCAGTGGTAATTATAAGATGATAAGTAGGTACCCTTGGAGCAGTATAAAACCTCTCTAGTGACATATTATAACTCACCAAAGTATCCCAACTGCTAAAATTAGGAGACCTAGTAAGGATAGAGTATCCAAATATATAGAAGTACAAATTAGAGGATAGACCTGAGAATAATAAGTGACTAGTCTTTGAGGGAGTTATATGGAGTTGTTAGCGGTGCTTAAATATGCTACATATAAATCCACAAGGTCAAAGGGACCGGTTAATGTAGCCCACGAAAAGAGTCACCCTCAAGAGGTGTTATATCTTAAACAAAAAAAAAAAAAAAAATAAAAAAAAAAAATATATATAATAATACTTACTGCTCCTGGGCCCCACCTTAAATTAGAAGAGGCCTACCCACTGCTTCATAGTAAAGCTTCGGCTGACCGCCACTGTGACGAAATTCATCAACTAAGGTCTCAATGAAGAATAAGATATAGAGATGTACGGCGCAGGGACGATCAAGAGCAGAGCACCCAGATAGAGAAAGGTCCTCTATTGTATCTTGGAATTGTGACATCTATACGTAAAGTGGAGGGAGGTTAATATGTCTAGTTTGAATAATCTAATATAATATTGCATGAGTTAATTAGGTATAAGTGGTTGGACCTGAATAGTCATGACTA
>JABUQX010018706.1:0-12500 GCA_015478945.1 Trachelipus rathkii
CAACCGCAGATCTGGCTAGATACTACCTAAATATTTATTTTCATGTTAATCTCTTAGCTTGAGCATATCTTGTCTTCATACTCTGGTGTGCTGGAACGTGGAGTTAGTAAAAGATACACCACGCCTCTTTTCATCACTTGATTCTTATTTTAAATAATTAATAATGCTATTTATTATACTTAGTATTTTATGTGCGTTTATTTTACTAATTTGAAGTCACTCTTCAGTTTTATAAATACTGCTAGGGATATATGAATTTCGTATTCGTCATATTAGGTTTGATCCAATCAGACTATATAAATATTTATAATATTAAACGTTTAATAAGGTTCTAAATCGTATCCTTGGCAAATTTAACGAATTATATGAACTCTGTGAATGAATACTTGAGTAGCTCTATTTCTTACTGTATTTAGTAATTTTTGTGTGACTTCACGTGTGATAATGATAAATGGTGCGAAGGATGAAGTTGTTAATTATTTAATTTCTTTTAAAAGTAAGGAGTATAAGGATGTGTTTTTATAATTCTCTTTATATAAAAGAAAATGTTATATTAGATATCCAATATTTTTTAATGAAGTATTTGATGATAGTAATATGATTTATATAAAATGTCTCCGCTCATTTTTCTTTCAATATATTATATTTAATATTTCTTCTTTTATAGAATTGGTCAGAAATTACGAATTTACCTTTTTTATGAAGGACTAATCTTCTCTTCTTAACTAACTTATTATTTAATCTTTAACTCTTACTACTAGCAGTAAATAATATACCGTATAATAGCCCTACGACCTAACCTACACATCACATACATACTACCCTAAGCTAAACTTGAACTATATATCACATAGGTATACCATATATATCTAATTATCTCTATACCTCTTCACAATAGTAGAGAATAATTTTACAAAAATAGTACAAATATTATTATAATAATTGAATACATGAATAACGTTATTAAAACTTTTATAAAAGAATATATTCAATAAAAAAATCTCTATTAATATCGAAGTTAAAAATTTAATTACTTATAAATGAAATATTTGGGTGGTTGGGGATATATGATGTATAACAGTCTTTATGGTGAGATGTGGGTGAAGGGGGTATTGTGGATATATAATTATATTAATAGTATTTTAGGTGAGGATGTGGTGTAAGTGAGGGTTGGGAGAATATATATGTTATAAGTATCTTGGTGAGATGTGGGTAGAGGGGGTAGTTTGGTAATATATATATATATTAGTCTATTATTTATGAGGGATTCGCTATCTTGGAGGGGGAGTTGTATGACAGTTGGTTCGTGGCGAATGCAACAGATTGGATCCCCTTCCTCTTAACCCAATCCTCAGATATCTTTTAAATGCAAATTAATCAAGGAGGAAATAGCCGCACTTTCTGGTGAGCTGAGAAAAGAATTATTTATATAAATATCCACTTAATGTGGAAATGGTTTAAGTAGAAAGTATATGTCATATGTTTCTTAATAAAAGTTCAAGATCTGTCCTAACTTATAATTGTGATTTTGTTAATAGCAGGCAAGCTTTAATCGTTTTCAGCGTTCACACTAGCTATATAGTGTTAAACTTAATGTATTCGAATAAAAATTAATATTTGTTATCTAGGAAAGTGTTATCGTTGCTGTGAAGAGGTTTCAGTGGTAAAACAGCTTAAGAAATGTTTACTGTTGTCACTCGCTGTGATAATCGGGTAAGCATAACTTTATTAAATTTAAGTGGATAGGATTATTTACTCTTTGTAGTAACATGGTATTAAAAATGATTCATATTTAGTCGTTTAAGACTATGCGAACTTAAATGAAGATGATTAGCTTTACAAGTTGCTTAAGATCTGAGATGTACGATGAACACTAGTATAAGGAGGATAAGTACATCTTATTCTATAACAATTGAATTAAAATGTTAGTACCTATATAATAGTGAAGTATTTATGGAAAATACAGCGAAGAACACTTCATAATCTTATTTAATGTAATAAGTTTGCGTTTAGAGTTGTCAGTTGAGCAATATAACCTATAAAATTTGGAAATTCAGAGATATTAAAAGTTTGTCAATTTGGAATAAATTATTATTAAGGAAATATGAGTAGCTTTTTCTGATAATAGTGTTTTAGGATCGTTAAATAGATAGCTGTCAATGGTTACTTCTGTGATTGAAAATTTTATTTATTATGTGAGTTATATCAATGTTTCATTAGGTGAAATGTAAAGGTTAAAGTGTTGCGATACATAGTAGTTTCAGAAAAGTTGAAATATTATGTAGGTGTAGGTAGTAAAATGTTATATATGTGTGAGTAGGTTGCGCAGTAGTGGTTATTATGTCTAAGGTGTATTCAGGTATTGTTGTTAGAAGTCATTCAAGATCTGAGTAGTAAAATATGAGTGTCTTCATTAAAACGTAAAACTTATGCGTAATAATCACGTGTTTACGTGATAATTGATTTTTCTATTATTGGGTGTTATATTTATATTATTTTATTGGGATAATTATTAGTATAATCTTATGATAATATATATATTAACTTTCTTGTGGATTCAAGTGTTATTGATAGTATGTGTTTATTAAATGTACATAAACATATTTATATTATATTTTACATTAAAAGTGCGATTATTATTTATGTATTGGGATTCTTTTTTAATGTAAATATTATAATAAGTTTTTGTAAGGGGTTTTATGGCACGAGTGAAAACTAAGGATATTGAAATGAAAATAGTTCTACGGTGATAGATGGGTAAATTAGTATATCTAGGTTGGCTGTAATAAAATGCATGAAGTCTACTAAAATGGTAGTTGCTCTGAATAAATTAGTATTAGATAAGGGTCCTTTTAATGGAAGACTAAAGTTTAAATGACCCGGTAAAATTTATATAAATAAAGGATAATTTTTTTTTTGATAACAGTTTGAGGCGTGCGAATATGGCCTGCATATGTGTGCAAGAATATATCACCTTATAACTAATAAAATTACTTAGTAGATTATAATTATAATATTCATTATTCATTATTATTATTATTATTATTATTATTATTATTAAAATTAATGATATTATATGATTAATTAATGTTATGTATTATTGATGTATTATTTTATTAGATATTATTTATTATTATTATTTATTGACTGTTTTAACTTGTATATTTGCTAGTATGATAGAGTGTGTGGTTGTCGCAGTAAAAGTGTGTATAGTATATTTTGAGGCTTTAGAGGATTGTTAATTTATCTTATGTTAGCTTGAATAACTCTCATTATATAAATTGATTTGCCACACATAATAGTTGATTCATAAATTATTATTAATGACTTTATTTGATGTTCATTGACTTACAATTATTAGTGATTAATTATTATTATATTTAATCCATATAGTTTCATTTTTATTATTTGATTTTTATATATACTAATACATGTATTAAATAATTTATTAAATTTTTAGTTTATATTTTTATTTACGTGTGATAATTATTATTTTAATTATTAGCGATTATTCACTTATTAATCTATTACTAATTATTCGTTATGTTATCATCTCAATTATTAATTATTATTGTCTCTATTTTTGATTAGCATGTATCTCAACTATTTACAAATATTATTTAGTTACCGTGATCACTGATTCAAATTTTCTAACGGCCTGTGAAGACACTCATGTTTCGTAGCGTGACAAAACCTCGTATTGCGGACTACTCTGTACGTGGATCCGTGTGCAAATGGCTGGTGTGTGGGACCACAGTGTTGGCTAATTGCGGTTGGAACATCATGGAGTGGTCACAACGGCTCCGGAGCTCACTCTAAGTGGAGCCCCTGGGTGGGATGGTTAATAAACAAAAAATGAGAGAGTAGAAAGTGTGCCGCATTACTATCGTATCTCCCCTACTCACCAGTAAGTGACTGAGAAACAGACTAGCGGAGGTGCCGATATACCTCGCACTCAAGCCCTAAATACACAGTCTTCAAAAGCATAGTATCAGCAGGAGGGTGCCTGTGAATAATATCCGCACATATCACCCTAATACCGTTAAAAGCAAAATTTTGAAAGAAAAGTAAGCTGTGAGAGTTGAGGTGTAACAACCGACTCACCTATAAGCTATAACTACCCTAATATCCGAATGGGTAAGAAAGAAGTAGCTGGAGTCGCGTGTCTTGATCATAGCACACTCCACCCTATATCGCATAATTATGAGGGTTAGTGCGAGAGATAAGCCCGCCGTAACTAACAGATGTGTGTGACACTCCTTCCTACTTATACTCTACCGAAGAATCTGAGGTGCCTTGTAGCACTCGAGAATACCATCCTCATGTAAAATCGTAGTCCCTGGAGTGAGGATTGTAGGTGATACACTCCATTGTCAATTGAGATAGTTTCTACCTTCATTATTGTGTGCGGTATTATGATTCTTTATTGATTAATGTTTGAGACATGATCTTGTCGGAATACTCACTACTGTTAATTAAGTTAAAGTTATATTAAATACTAAATATCTATTATATTAATTCTTTGTTATTCTATTTTTATTTCTAGTAATACATTTAGTAATCTTGTAATATACAATGATGATAAATAACATATTAACCTGTGAATTTATAATTGTGCTAAATATTTAACTACTAATAAATAAGCTATTAAAATAATTTTCTTAGAGAGGTGTGAACATTAATATTTAATATTCTTATGCCAATATTACAGCATATTATAAATTATAATTAATTAAATTTGAGGTGAGTCATAGGTTAAGACTGAGGATATTATTATAAAATTGGTGTATCCTCGTGTAAATACTTTTTTTGTATTTATAAATATATATATTAATGTAAATAAATCTAATTCATTGTGTTTCTCTCGATACCTTTACCCCATAGAGACGTGATACCCCTATTTAGCTTTGGCTATCTCGAGTTTAACCTCCGTCTACACAGTATTGTGATTGGTTGTGGTATACCGGTCACTCATATTTTGGTGGCTCTAATTCGGCTGATCTTCAAGTGGTGGGTTATCGTGACGTATATATCCAAGGTATTTAGTAGTGAAGAGCAAAATAGTGGAATGTATGGAATTCATACAAAAACTGTAGTATAAGTAAAAAAAAAATTTTTTTCGTATGAGTCATATAATATATATTGCCTAATAAATTTCTTTTTTATGTGAGTTGTTTAAGCTAGAATTTTAATTTTATATTTTTTTTTCCCTCCATCTAATCAAAGAGCTATTATTCCTTTATACTAAATAACTATTATATATATAATTAATGTTGTGCTCCTTCATTTCGAAATTTTCTTAGGTAGAATCTCGTATATTTATAATGATTATATTTTCTGTGGAAGTTGTAATACTTTTCTCGGAGCTACTTATATATTGATAATATTACTCGTGGGAGCTATTATGATTATATTATCCGGAGCTTTTACATTTTAAATTATTTATTCGTGTAAGAGTCTTTGTATTATTTATTTACGTAGTAAACCCTTTGTCTTGATATTTTTTGTGTAGTAGATACCATATATAATATTTAATTAATCGGAGTGACCTTACCTAATTTCGTGCACTATTTTTCTCTCCGTGGTATGCTGTAATACCTTCTTACTACTGCCGAGCCCTCGCTATCACAGCTATGATTATTTGTGGTGTGGGTAAGCCATTAGTAGTGTTGTCTAGCTGCGAGAGAGAGCAATCGCGTATAAGCATATATAAGCCATATTTTCGTGAGTCTGTAAAGTGAGTTTTACAGAACACGGAGATCTCTGTATATGTTACTTGAATGTGTAAAACATGTAGTGGAATATTTCCTTGACATTTTTTAGAATTTTATTTTTGTGTGGAGCTTTTTGAAGTTCTCTGAACATTCTTTGTCCGTTGGTGACAGCTCTTTGTAAAATATTTGAGGAGTTTTTCTGTGTGAGTTCTTGTGAGAATGATAACATTTGACAACTTTCTATGTGCCTGGTAACACTGGGTATTTCTGAATTTTGAAAATGTTTTATGTGGAGCTTTTGAATTTTGAAACCGGTTTCATCGTGTGCTGGCAGCTTTTTGATTTCATTATGAATTTTCTTTGTGGAGGCTTCTTGATAGCTATATGTAGAGTTTGTGGTGGTGTGAGATGCTTTCGGGTTTCCGCTGTGCAAATTTCTTGTGGACATTTTAATTGAGTTCTCCTTCTGTGACCAAATTCTCTTCTTAAAGAAAAAATTCGAATTTTTTTTTGGTTTTTGGGACTCTAGACAATATATCTCTTGTGACAATGGTCATCCTTATTTTTTTACAACTTCGGTCTTTGACTTGTCTATTGAGCACATTTTCTCTGCCTTATGTAAGACGCCATTGTCTGTGATATCATCATCTCTTGACCTTGACTCCACTTATATCATCTTCCTGGCTTTCTTCCTGCAAAGTTCCGACGATTTTGTTTCTTGTTGCCTCAATCCTTGGTCTTGTAATAATCTAGGATTCTCTTTTTGCTAATTCGTCCTGAATCTACGCTTTTGTAAATTTCCGTGATAGATGCAATTTCTCTTGAGATAATTTCTCTCTGATAATTCCTAATTTTAGAACCAAAATCAACAAGTACTACTTATTAAGCCCTCTCTATTTAGCCGTGTTTAATGACCGTTCTCGCAAAACTACATGCATGGATTTCTTTTGTCCTAATATCGTTAGATTGCTTGTTTTCGCAATTTTTGTGTACGTACCGCTATTCCTTACGAACTTTCTTTCGCCTTTAAATTCTTTTCATCTTGAAATTCCGAATTTTTATTTATTTATTTATTTACACACTTGATTTTTAAGTGTTAACTCACACTACACGAGTGGTACCAACCCCCCTCCTCTAAATACGTAACTGACTTTTATCTTTTACATACTTTGTGGTATCATATATATCTTCACGTAAGCAATGTCTCTGCCACAAAACATAAGAATATGAATCACAAGATTTTCTGTGTTTCTCTCATTTGTGTGTATCTTTTTTAATTTTGTCTCTATCTCTTCGTTTGTGTTGCGAGTGGCGACCTGTAATTAGTCTTCAACTTTAGAATACCTATAGTAGAGTATCACACAGGTCAGAATAACATTGAGAACTCCTCATGTACACAATAGCGTTCGCATGTTTGTGCTATTCCAGTAACATGTCTCTACGTCGATATTATAATACTCATAAACGTATTTGAGGTGTTGATTTCACACACTAACGCACAACCTTTCCTGGAGTACTAAACCGCGAAACTTATTTTTTTTTTGGATAGAAATTTTTTTTTTTTCTTTTTCCGTGTTCTCGCGTGTACAGTTGATTATAGTAAAGAAGCAGTATGGCGGGTACCGACGAAGGTAAAGATGATGGAGGTGCCAAAGGAGGATTAAGAGCAATGGCCTTACTAAATGAACTGCAACAAGTGTTAGTAACCGAGGCAGAGGATTTAGATTTAGGTAATGTGACAGCAGTATTGGATAGTTGTTCACAAGCTCTAAAAACAAAGATAGGAAACCCTAGTACAGAGCAACCGGTAGAGGTGAATAATAGTACGGTACAGCAGCAGGGATGGACAAAACAGTATAACGGGATCAAGTTCAAAAATGTTAGAACTCACTGCCCTCACGGTGAGATGAACGCTGTAGTACTAATGCGCTCACATACAATACTAATATTTCACTCACAACACCACAAAATTGCATCGTAATGCGACTCTGATAGGTACTATCTACCTATGTGAGAAAGCACAGATGTAGAGAAGACATCGTACTGATACATTGACACCATCTGAATATATAGAAGATGAATTACTGATAAAAGTTAGCACGTTTGTCGTGTGTGACACAGAACAAACCGAAGTATGATAAGATAGGATAACAAATAAATAGTATATAATATAAAAAAACAATTGATAAGTAATAAAGTATATACATGTAGATGACAGTTATTAGTAGAAGCAGAATAAGAGTCCAGACAGGTGTGACAGTCGAATTGGTGAATAAAAGGTGGTAAGTTTGTAGTATAAAGAGGTTGTAGTGGATATTTAGAAAAATAGGATATGATACTCCACATATGAGCTAGATATTAACATAAGGGTGTATCTAATCATAATTTTGAATATATAAGTCACGGTGAATTATTCGAAGAGGTGTAATTATATGACGTACGTACAGTATAGTGACTAACTAACAAAAGCGTGATCAAAATAACCTATTAAAAAGTACGGTAAGACGAGATTACAGACTGTTATAGGGTATATTGTTTGACGCGTGTCGTGTTGCTTTTCATCGAAGACCTTCCTTGATGAGGTACGTATACTCGAAAGAACTAGTCTATGTGGAAGGGACAAACTCTAATATATAGCGTGGCTGTTGAATTGTGAGAGCTTTTAAATGATGAGCGTGTTACCTACCTAACAAAATATCTATGAATGTATATACATGAGACGAAAAGTGATAAGTAAATTGCTATACCCTTTAGTAATTCCATACTAGGTCTAAGCGTTAAGTCAATATGGTGTAAGTAAAAGGAGTAAAAGATATGTGTAGGTGATGTAAGATAATTATTAACAGTAAAGTGATTTATGGAAGATGGGAGATTAGGTGATAAATATATGAAAAAGATCTCGTGCCGAGTAATGTCACTTCTGCGCATGCTAGTATAATCCAAATATGTAGGTACAGCACACAGAATAAGAAAGATCAAGGGAATTTACTGGGATCTCATATAAGAAAGTACAGCTTATCGTAGAAAATCTGCTTGCTAAAAAAGTGTCAATAGATAGGTTTATAAGTATATCGGATTGTGAAGTTAGATCAGAAGGAGCAGTAATGAAGGTACCTTGGTAAATAAGGAATATGGTGAGTGATTTGTAGCCCAAAAAGAAGGAATTGAACTTTGTAAGAAATCAATTCAGGTGGAACCTAGAATGACTGATAAGCTTTTCATCGCATATTAATATGTGAGCAGCCATTCAAACAAGAAGTGACACTCAGAGGATGGTTATAGACCCAAGGGTCTCGATTATGGGATGAACCGGCACATAACCGGAAAGATGGACCAAGGGAGTATAGGTATGAAAGTGAGTATATATGGATCAATTTACAGTGGGCAAAAGATATAAGTGCCATCTATTGATTGACAAAGTTGTGGCTCACGTTAAGAGAGATTGTTTTGGAGTTCTTTAAGATGAGTTGGTGCTAGTAGATGTGGCAGTAAATGGCATAAGCTTATGTGATTGGTGAGTCAAGATTCGGGTGAATACGGGCTTTCAGCGTCCGAAATGACTAAAATAAATAGGTAGTAAACTACAGATCAAAGCGCTTTCATTCTAAGAGAAGGTGGAAAAAATGATAGTTTTCTTTGTGTGTAGTGAAGTGAGTACATTGGCTGTGAGGCATGTCTATAATATCTGAAGGAGAAAGTGTGAAAGACTTCATAAGATAAGGACAGTTAACACACCTCTAGGTTCCGGCCTTTAAGAAACCTCGTAACTGTCACCCGCGCCCAGTGCTCCCTTTCGGCATATCTGTCGAGACAGTCCACCCCCAGTAGTAACTATCGATGATCCAAAAATGTGCTTAATTCAACTCCCGGTTTATGTCATTCAAGTTGTTGGTGTTTGCCTAGTAATATCTCTGTCGGTCTATTAATAGATTCTGAATGGAGACCAGATGAACACAGGATCAACTAACATGAGATCCACCAAGGGTAGCCATTTCAGCGGATTATTCAAAATGGATACGAAGTTAGTATGTAACAAGGCTATCAGATTATCATTTAAGCGAGACAATTGCACGGAGACTTTGTAAATCATACTACTGGTAAATACCATGCAGGTCACGGGATCTGAGAATGTTTCTGAGAGAGAGAAGTGGGTAACATCGTGAGAGAATTGTATTGTGATTATGTTGTTGAATGATAGAGAGACTCTCGGATCGCTGCTACAGTAGACTTAGATTTCTGAGCAGAGTGGATTGGAGAAGAGCCCTAATATTAAGTGTGTTATGAGATACTGTGTGAAAGAAAGAGTTGAATGTTTTAAGGAGATACTGACATAATCCACAAGTTAGTAAAACATATAGAATACAGGATGATGTAGAGGATATTAGATAGAGGTATGTGGTGTGAATCGCACAGCTTGTGATGTTTAACAATTAATAAAAAATACAGAGAGCAACACACGAGTGTGCAAACTGTTCCTGGAGAAATATGGCGAACAGTGATATAAGATCAACGAGTAGAGTATTTATTAGACATATGTTTCTCAGTTCTGTGATTTCTCATCATGTGGTATAAAAAGTTGAAGGAGGGTTTAGTACGAGGGTGGATAGCTATGTTACTTTTTTTGTTTATAGAGTAATTACTTTAATGTTTTTGGCCGTAAATATAATATATATATAACTTTAATATCTGTAATGAACGGATCATATTAAGAGGTATGTAGTGACCCATGGTGTCTATAAAAGAGCATGGATGTTTTATGTATCGGATATTAGTGATTTAATAAAAAGACTCTGATATAAGGTGGTAAACTACTCGTGTGACCCTGTGTGTAATAATGGTATATAAGATAAGAATCAGTACTTTAAGAAGGATGATTGGGACAAAGCAGTTAAGGTAGAATGGAGATCTAAACAGATAAAACCAAGGAATCATGATGGAGGGTACAGTACAAAGCCAGAAGAGTTGTTACTAGAAGGTGTAGAAGGTGGTAAAAAAGGTTACAACAAAAGATTTAAAATCATACCAGGGTTGGTGAAGTGGGTAGAGAAAAGAGGTACTGTATTGTTAAAGAAGTTGACACCGGGTCAGTTAAAATTAGGTAAAGGTGAGCAAGTAGGTACAGCACATTTAGTAGTAGATGAAGACAGGTTGAGAAGTTATGAAACCAGTGTGTGTACTGTAAACACCACAGTGCAAGAGTTGTC
This sequence comes from Trachelipus rathkii, assembly GCA_015478945.1. Lineage (NCBI taxonomy): Eukaryota > Metazoa > Arthropoda > Malacostraca > Isopoda > Trachelipodidae > Trachelipus > Trachelipus rathkii. The sequence goes on from JABUQX010018706.1 coordinate 10,919, forward strand.
GGGTCCATCTAGTAATGAACAGGAGTGGACGAAGGAGAAATTAAAGACCGAGATAAAATTTATGGAAGAACTGTCACCAGAACAGATTGAGCAGATTTTAGAGGTACTGTGGAGACAACGCAAAGTATTTAGTAGAAGTGACGTGGATGTCAGTGAGACATCAATGACACCGTATAGGATCAAACTTCACGATTATACCCCTATATATCAACGGGCCAGGAGGTTTGATCAGAGAACAAACGAAGAAATTGAACATCAGGTAAAGGAGTTGTGTTTACGAGATATAGTGGAGCCGTGTGCTGCAGAGTGGAGCTCACCGGTAGTGCCGATACGAAAGAAAGATGGGACACTCAGACTGTGTGTCGACTATAGAAGGCTTAACAAGGTGACAGAGGCGGACAGGTTCCCCCGACTATAGAAGGCTTAACAAGGTGACAGAGGCGGACAGGTTCCCCATGGCGAACATCACAGAAACAGTTTTTGGTTGTCACGGTGCTCAGTATTTTACAAGTTTGGATTTAGTAAAAGGTTACTACCAGATGAACTTGGAGGAGGGTAGTAGAAATTTTACAGCTTTTTCGACTGTCAGTGGGCAGTACCGTTTCAAAAGGTTAAGCTTTGGCTTGAAAAACGGACCTGCGGCATTCCAACGGGAAATGCAGAGAATACTTTCGGGGTTCAGTAAAGATAGAGTGGTGGTATATGTTGATGATGTATTGTTACTATATAATTACAACTTGTATAAGGATTTTGAGATCGTCAACAGTTAATATAAATTGGTATAATGCTTTAAATAAAAATATTGCTTGGTATAATCCTAAGAAATTTATTGAGTAATATAGCAGAATATTTCGACCAAACTTGGTTCTCTTTCAGCTGCTAATAAACTAAATTAAATATAATAAAAATACATAAAATAAATTTAAAATTACTACAAAAGTTTAGGTTTTAATTTTTTGAAAAAAGGTGAGGAGTTAAGAATGTTGTTAATGATGGGATCTGTTTGTGAATCATTTCTTTGTATATTATAATTAGTGGAATTGTTAATGCAAAATGATTCGGTGAATCTTCTAAGGGGAAGGTTTTCAATGTGTGATGATGGGCGTCCATGTTGTTCTATGTTATAGTTGGTTGTGGGTAATTGTGTAAAGGGGGAATGGATGGGCAGAGTTGGGTATTGTCGACACCTCCCCTGAAGTAAAGGGGTCATATTTGGTGTTGGTAATTGCGGCGTGTGAAGTCACTTCACAGATGCGCCGCGAATTACCAACACATATGACGCTACTTTCGAGACAATCAAATCTGCCTCACTTTAGGCACAGTATCTCACAACCATAGTATATTAAATACTATTAAACATAGAACACATACGCACCATCATTCAAGATGAAACTCTTCGCCTTAGACAGATTCACCGAATGCATTTGCATTAAACGCATTCTCACTAATAATTATAATATCAAAAAATGATTCACAAAGTCAGATCTCATCATTTAAAATCTAACTCCTCCCTTTTTATTCCAGAAAATTACAAAACCCTAAACTTTTGTAATAATTTTAAATTTATTTTAATTGTATTTTT
>JABUQX010018706.1:27500-40000 GCA_015478945.1 Trachelipus rathkii
CCTAACCTATATCCATAATACCAATATCGCACCTACTCAAATTAACTTTCCTCACACCTAAACATTTCACTTTCCGAACTGAACGCAACCTAACTTACATTTCCTATAAAAATTCTCCATAATAAATTTCAACCTTTACACTTCTCTTAACGATCCTAAACACATTATCGAAAGCTACTCTATTTCCTTATTCCAAATTGACACTTTAATATTTGATTCCAAATTATGTTTTCACTATCAACTCTAACCAACTTCTAATAAATAGTGCTTTCCGCTATTCCAAATATTCACTATTTTAGCTAACATTTTAATTCATTGTTTAAATTGTACTCCTATCTGCGTTAAATCTTTAGGTTTTAAGTAATAATTTTTATCGCTATAAAGAAATCCATTATTCACGAACTATAATTAAATATACATAATTTAAGTTATCTTACCCGATTTCACGGGACACGAAACTTCTTAGCTGGTTACCACTGAACCTCTTCACAGCAACAATAACACTTCCTGATAACAATATACTTTTCGTTACCAATTAGATTAAGGCTCCGAAACAAATTGCAAATAATAAAGAAACGGCTACGTTAATGGGTAAGATTTGTAATATTTCAGAAGAAATTAAAATTACTGAAAGGGCTTTAGGCTCTTTTAAAAGCACTTCTGAATCTCTTAGAACAACTGAGGTAATTAATAGCAATGCTAATAAAGACAAAGAAAATAACAAGGAAAACAAGTTTATGAAGGTCTCTAATGGATGTAAACCTAAATTGAGGCCTGAATTTAGAGTTCCCCTTTCGTATTCAATGACCCTCCTCATCACATTCGGCTGTTCTGGCACAGGTCCTCTCGACCTGGTCATTGGTACCGTATATACATCTGAATCCGATAAACTCTTTTCTTGCTCCTCACGTCCAGTACCTATCATCATTGCATCAGGTACCTCACCCACTTCCAATAACTCATCATATATAGACCGTGGTCTATATTCGGAACCATCCGGACTGGTCACCATGATATTGACCTCTTCTACACCTTCTACCTGCTCCACCACTTTCCTCTACTTCTTGTTGTATGACCGAGTCCACCTCTTGACCTTTATTAGAGTCCACCTCCTGATTCATAGTTGGTTCCACTTCCTGCTCCATAATGAAGTCTACTTCGTCACCACTCTTGTCACTAATATGGACTCCCAACGAATAGCTATTTTCCGGAAACCTTAGTGATTTTTCAAATCTGCTTATATCATACTCGCTTTCCACACCACCATCCACTTCTTCATCGAACCAGTCACGATACTCACTAGCATCGATGGGTGAAAGCACCGTACCGCAATCCTCCGTTTGGGTTCCTTTAGTCTCACCCACAAGTTCCTCTGTCTGCACCGATACACTCTTTTTGCCACCTCCTTCTTTCATTGCCATCTGTTTTAACAAACGCCAAGCTTCTTTAATTTTCGACCCTTGCTTCTTTGGAAGTTCTAACTCTGGTGATGTTCGCCTATACCGTGGTACATACTCCATTGTCATTTCTGGTACCTCTTCCACTTCTTCCACCTCTAACTGATGTTCTTTCGGATCCCAATCCACCTCTTCACACTGGAAGTATTGTCTCAAATACTCTGGGGGATCCGCCCAAACCTTCAAATGAGAGTAATGTGCTCTTGCCGTTTTAGTTTTACCCTTAATGTCATACGACATACCTCCTGAAATAACCTTAGTTATTGTAAACGGACCCTCATACTTCTCACTCAGTTTTCTGTTCAGACTCCTATCCACTGTAACAATTTTTCTCTTAACTCTCACCCCTACCGCATACGGTAACCAATTTGGGTGTCCTTCACGCCACTTCTCCTGCTGATCTCTCGGAATCGGTACCACTTTACCCTTCTCATGCTTCTCCACCATCAATTTTTCCACCGGGGACACTCCAAGCTCTGCATGCTTTGTATTGTTATACACAAGCACCGCTCTTGGCAGACAACTGTCCCAATCAATGTTTTTCTCCATGATACTTCTCAGGAATTCAGCAAAGGTCCTATTTGCACGCTCCACAGCCCCGTTACTCGCTGGCTTATATGGGCTGCTGTAAATGTGTTCTATTCCATACTCTTGAAGCATTTTCTCAAACCTACCACTTCTAAACTCCACCCCGTTATCCGTTAACACTTTATAAGGTGGCCGCACAAACGCTGGTAACATCTGGAATTCGAAAGCATCGGCCACACTTCCTGCCGACTTATCCTTCAACGGTTTCACCGCTGCCCACTTACTACAATGGTCCACTGCGACCAAGCAAGCCACGTTACCTCTTCTTGTTTTTGGCATCGCCATCACATCCACTGCTACTAACTCAAACGGGTTCCTGACCTCTATCTTCCACATAGGTGGGAATACTACTTGGTGGTCGATTTTGTTTAACTGACACTTTGGGCACGTTCTACAAACCTCTTGCACCACTGATGACATTCTCGGGTGCCACACATATTTGGACACCAATTCCATCAACTTGTCCCTTCCAACGTGCGCCATGTTTCTATGTGTTACCACACACACACTAACCAACTGTTGGAACCCAATGACTGCACTACAATACTTTGTTCCCATCCTTTTCACCAAAATGGACCCGTTCATTCGAAAATCGTCTCGATACCGATAAAATTCTTTAAGCAGCACATCTCCTTTCGTTATTAACTGCTTCCTTCTCACCTTTTGTCTCAGTGTCCTTACTACCTCTGATCTTTCTTGCAGCCTAGTGATGTCATGAACCGATATTATATTACTTTCACCTCCACTCTGTACCATTATGTTATACACTCCTACTGTTGTCAGAAATGTATCACTTACATCATCTGCATCATCACCGTGACAAATTATCCCTTCACCAAAGTCCAATTCCGCCTCTACTTCCTTCAAATAGTTCATACCTAACAGCATACATGCTGGAATGTACCCATTCTGTACCACAGCCAATGGTAACACCACCCGCCGATACAAAGTACTAATTTCAATTTCTACAGCCATGTTACACTCCACAATACCTGTAGTGACTCCATTAAGTGTCAAATTTATTGACCATTTCCTTCGAATATACCCGAAATTCTCCAGGTCTTGAACTACACCTTCTTGTATCAGACTTATGACTGCACCTGTATCTAAAAACGCACACTTGCGTACCACACCAATACAAACCTCCTGCCAAGCTACACCTCCCAATACATGGTTACAACTTAACCGTGATATATGACACCTCTCCCGCATCATCAAGTTTATGTCCAGACCTTCATCTGTACCATAATGCACCAAATTGTTTCCAGGATCCTCACTTAACTCATTTTCGGAATCCTCTACTTCCTCTTCCTCCTGCTGTAACTCTTCCTGAGATGGGAGTTCATCAACCATGATGTTTCTGTTATTACTGTTAAACGTTCCGTCGTTTCTTAAAGGGTTAAAATGTGTACCACCAAGCACCTGTATGTGTACACTTTTAAGATTTTCTTTCTTTCCCACTTTGGGACCTAAGTACACCACCGAGCAACATGTACCATGATGTAACCAGATCTTCACCTTAAACATGTCACTTGCCACTAACAACACTTCTGGTACCGGTTCTCTACCAGGCATCCTCAATGCCCTCAAATACTTCAACGACTTCTGTTTCTTCTCTACACCATACAACTTCCGATCTTCTATAAGTGTATCCATTAATATCTCTCTTAACACTTTGTGATTTTGTACGGTACCCTGTACCTGCACATCCTCCAACACAGCCTTTAAACTAATAAATAAGGAGTCCGCTCCACCGGGAACTAATTTCATAATGGTTAACCCTCCAGGAAGGGCACATGGATCCGCTGGTTCTTCATCCTGATCTTCACTCCTATGGCACCTGGACCAAGTGTCCGCAAAAATATTATCTTTACCCGGATAGTACCGCACCTCAAAACTGTACTCACTAAGATCGTCTAATACCCGTGCCAGCTTGCTATCAATCAATTTCATAGTATGTAAATATACCAAAGGTCGGTGGTCGGTATATAAAATAAAATTTTGACCTAACAAAAATGATCTAAAACTTTTCACCCCCCACCTGATTGCAAGAAGTTCTCTTTCAATAGTTGAGGCTCTTCTTTCACAAGAATTGAATGAATGTGAGTTAAAAGCAATCACCCTTCTCTCACCTCCTTGTTCCTGGCACAGCCCAGCTCCCATACCAAATCCACTGGCGTCCACAAATAACTCTAACTGTTTTGCCTCTGGTGAAAAATTCGGAAACGCCAACTCCACCGATTCCTTCATTCTTTCTTTTAAATCCATAAACGCCTTTGTTCTCTCATCCGTCCACACTATCGGATCCTTCCTTTTACCACCAGTTAATGCACTAAGAGGTGCCGCTACCTCTGAACAGTTTCTTATAAACTTCCGCTGGAAGTTTATCATACCTAAATATCTCCTCAATTCTCCGATGTTACTTGGTTTTTCTAGTTTATCAATTTGGGCCATAAACTCTGGAAGCTTCCTGATACCTGTACGACCAATAATATGGCCCAAAAACTGTACCTCTTTTTGTACCCAATTACACTTACTAACCTTCACCTTCACGTTGGTTTCACACGCTGCAGTACCTGCTCTATTAATACCAGATGTTCCTTAAACTCTCCTGAAATCAATAATACATCGTCAACATATACCACCACTCTATCTTTACTGAACCCCGAAAGTATTCTCTGCATTTCCCGTTGGAATGCCGCAGGTCCGTTTTTCAAGCCAAAGCTTAACCTTTTGAAACGGTACTGCCCACTGACAGTCGAAAAAGCTGTAAAATTTCTACTACCCTCCTCCAAGTTCATCTGGTAGTAACCTTTTACTAAATCCAAACTTGTAAAATACTGAGCACCGTGACAACCAAAAACCGTTTCTGTGATGTTCGCCATGGGGAACCTGTCCGCCTCTGTCACCTTGTTAAGCCTTCTATAGTCGACACACAGTCTGAGTGTCCCATCTTTCTTTCGTATCGGCACCACCGGTGAGCTCCACTCTGCAGCACACGGCTCCACTATATCTCGTAAACACAACTCCTTTACCTGATGTTCAATTTCTTCGTTTGTTCTCTGATCAAACCTCCTGGCCCGTTGATATATAGGGGTATAATCGTGAAGTTTGATCCTATACGGTGTCATTGATGTCTCACTGACATCCACGTCACTTCTACTAAAAACTTTACGTTGTCTCCACAGTACCTCTAAAATCTGCTCAATCTGTTCTGGTGACAGTTCTTCCATAAATTTTATCTCGGTCTTTAATTTCTCCTTCGTCCACTCCTGTTCATTACTAGATGGACCCGACAACTCTTGCACTGTGGTGTTTACAGTACACACACTGGTTTCATAACTTCTCAACCTGTCTTCATCTACTACTAAATGTGCTGTACCTACTTGCTCACCTTTACCTAATTTTAACTGACCCGGTGTCAACTTCTTTAACAATACAGTACCTCCTTTCTCTACCCACTTCACCAACCCTGGTATGATTTTAAATCTTTTGTTGTAACCTTTTTTACCACCTTCTACACCTTCCAGTAACAACTCTTCCGGCTTTGTACTGTACCCTCCATCATGATTCCTTGGTTTTATCTGTTTAGATCTCCATTCTACCTTAACTGCCTCCCAATCATCCTTCTTAAGTACTGTTTCTTCTACCATATACACAGGCACCGAGGTTACCACCCTTATACAGTCTTTTAATCCATCCATCAAATACACCTGCTCTTTGACACCATGGTCACCATACCTCTTAAATGATCCGTCTACAGTATTAAGCTTAATATTATTCTTAACTAAAAACGGCATCCCTAATATCACACCCTCCTTCAACTTTTTAACCACTATGAAATCCGACTGACCATAGCTGATTTCATCAATAGTGATCCTCAACGTTGCAGTGCGGTGCGAATCTAAACACAGCTGTGGGTCACCCACACCTCTCAACCTCATCACCTTATTCAGTACTACCGGACTTGAGATCCTTGAAAGTTCACTTTCTTCGATTAAACAATATTGGGCTCCTGAATCCACTGTCGAAATCATCTCCACACCATCAAGTTTTATCATCACCTTCAACAACGGTGCCATTTTTAAACTTTCAGGACCCGTGACCTGCATATTACCTGTAGTATGATACACTCCTGTTGTTATGTCTGTTGTAACCATACTTCGTACCTTTTGTATCCGCTGAGGCAATGGACCAAGTACTCCTTCATCTTGGCTCATCACAAACTCTCTTGCCTCAGGGTTCGGCACCCACCCACCTTGACTAACCGGGATACTTTGTGGACACATTATACTGGGGGTTGGCTCCGACACGTCCCGGATACTGACGGAGCAGGTTCGTTTCCCGAACCTAATGGTTTATTCTTTCTCCATTCATCAAATTCTCCTTTCAATGGACAAGTCTGTCCCCAATGTCCAACCTCTCCACAAAAGAAACACTTCTTTTCCACTGTTCTCGGAGGACCTTGTTCTTGCTCCCTATTGTCATTTCGACGCTGAAACCCGTACCCCATCCTTGCTCCACAATCCATAAGCTTGTGCTCATTACTGCCACATCCTAGGCACCACCCTCTGAACCTCCAACAGTCTCTTTTTAAGTGACCCACCTTGTCACAATGATGGCACCTTATTCTTTGCCCACTGTATGACCTACTACTCCTTCTACTATACTCCTTTGGTGCATCGTTCCGTTGCGGTGCCGGTCTCCCATAACGGACCTGGTCCGCATATGTCTTCCTCTGGTTGCCCTCTTGTTGGATGGCTGCCCATATAGGAATAGCTTCAGCTTCTGGTTCCGATTGATCTTCTAGTTCATCTTCTTCTTGGGCCCAACTCACCATATCCTTCCAACGTACCTTCATACTCTCCTTCTCACTCCCCATCCGTAACTTAAACCTTCTGGCCACTTTTTTAGGCAGGCAGTTCACGAACTGCTTCTTTAGGATCCCAGTATCCCTCTGATCTTCTTCTGTTGCTGCCTCATACGTTGTCTGCATGCGCAGAGCAAACTCGATCTTTTTCATTTTTTTCTCATCTCCATCTTCCAAAATTCCTTCTGAAGATCCATCACCTCACTATCTTTCTCCTCTTTACACCAGCTACGCAGCCTTGACACAATGGTTACGTACTTCATTTTCGCTCTGTATATACTGTAGTATGTTCTTAGGGGACCGCCCTCCAAAAAGCTCCTCAATTCAACAGCCCACCGCTGCTTGTCCCTTCCAAGCTGTTCTTTCGCGTACCTCTCAAAGTCTTCGATGAAGGCATCAAAGGTCTGTACCTTGTCTCGTCCGTACTTTAAAGGTTTTACCGCTTTTGTGTTAGCTCTACTGTACGTACGCATCACCTCCAATAATTCACCGGCCAAAATGATGAGCACCCTGTTAACTGCCATTTTGGGTTCCATACCCGATTTTTCTAATTCCACCAATCTCTTTAACCACAACTTACCACCTTTATCCAACTCACTGTCACCTTCTGACTCTGCTTCTGTCACCGAACTGTCATCTACTGTATACTTTCTTCATTCTTCTTCCTCTCTTCTTCTTCTTCTGCCACCACTCCTCTCACTTTCAGTTTCACTTCTATTATCAAAAATGTCATCGTTCTCCTCATATCTCAATGAAGGGTCACTTTGGTTTTATCTTTACCTATCTCCTTATTCTTGCATTGAATGTTCCACATTTGGCTTTTCTCTTCTTTTGTCACCCTGTTGTTGTACCGTACTATTGTTCACCTCAACCTGTTGCTCTATACCAGGGTTCTTTCCTGTTGCTTTTAAACCCTGTACACAACTCTCCAATACTGTTGTTACACTACCTACATCTAAATCATCTACCTCTGTTACTAATGCCTGCTGCAATTCGTTTAGTAAGGCCATTACCTTTAATCCTCCTTTTGTACCTCCATCATCTTTACCTTCGTCAGTACCCGCCATACTGCTTCTCTTTCCTATATCAATTAATACGGATGAACAATACGCGAGAACGAGAAAAAAAAAATTATCAAAAAAAAAATTTTTTTTTATCAGTGTGTGTATGAATCCCCACACCCAAATGTAAATTCGAAAATGTATATCAATTGGGTACCACTGTACGTGTGTACCACAAACAAATATATACACCACTCCCACACCCAAATAGTAGCAAAAGAATTTTTTCAAATGTACGAAAAATATCAAAAAATAATCAGTTGGGTACCACTATGTATGTGGGTACCTTAAAATCAAGTGTAAAATAAATAAATAAATAAATTTCACACTAAATATCGAAGAGCTTCAGATTCAAAAGCTCAATACCACTAAATAAAATTCAATTCAAAAAATAAATAAATGATTTAAATAAATAGTTCATACAAAAATTCCCCAAAAAAATTCTCCTCACGAATTTCCTAGAAATTCACACGAGTTTCACACCAAAATTCAAAAAAAAAATCGAGAATTCAAAAGAATCCAAGAATTCCAACAAACCCAAAACCAAAAAAAAAGTCGAATTTCAAAAAAAAAATTTCAAGAAATTTTTTTGCAGTTATAAGTGAATTTCAAAAAATTCAAAAAAAAAAAAAAAAATCCAATGATTTTTTTAACCCAAAACCCCCCAAAAAAATTCGAATTTCAAAAAGAATTTCAAAGAAATTCAACAGCTCTACACTGAATTTCAAACAATTCAACAATTGCAAAAAAAATCCAATGATTTTTAACCCAAAAAAAAAAAAAAAAAATTCGAATTTCAAAAAAAAAATTTCAAAGAAATTCAACAGCTCTACACTGAATTTCAAACAATTCAACAATTGCAAAAAAAAAATCCAATGATTTTTAACCCAAAAACCAAAAAAAAAAAAAAATTCGAATTTCAAAAAGAATTTCAAAAAATTCAACAGCTCTACACTGAATTTCAACATTCAAATGCAATGCAAAAAAAATCAATGATTTTTAAACCCAAAAACCAAAAAAAAATTCGAATTTCAAAAGAATTTCAAAGAAATTCAACAGCTCTACACTGAATTTCAAACAATTCAACAATTGCAAAAAAAAAATCCAATGATTTTTAACCCAAAAACCAAAAAAAAAAAAATTCGAATTTCAAAAAAGAATTTCAAAGAAATTCAACAGCTCTACACTGAATTTCAAACAATTCAACAATTGCAACAAAAAAATCCAATGATATTTTAACCGTCCAAACCACCGGGAAAAAAAATTTCGAATTCAAAAAAAAGAATTTCAAAGAATTCAACAGCTCTACAACTTGAATTTCAACAATTCAACAATTGCAAAAATAAATCCAATGATTTTTAACCCAAAAACCAAAACAAAAAAAAATTCGAATTTAAAAAAAAAGTTCACCAAGAAAAGAAATTCAAGAATTTCACACGAAACTCGAAAAACTCCACCCCAAAATTCAAAGTCTAAGGGCTCCACACCAAATTCCAAATATCAGAGCTCCACACAAAAATTCACACTTCAAAAGCTCCACGCAAAAATTCAAAATTCAAACAGCTCCACGCAAAAATTCACAATTCAAAGAGCTCCACGCAAAATTCAAAATTCAAGAGCTCCGTAAAATATAATGGCTCCACACAAATATCAAATATAAGAGCTCCGTAAAATATAATGGCTCCACACAAAAATTTCAAATATAAGAGCTCCGTAAAATATAATGGCTCCACACAAAATATCAAATGTAAGAGCTCCGTAAAATATACAGCTCCACGAAACGAAATAAGGAGCACAACAAAATATATATATAATAGTTCCTAAAAGAATATTGCCTTTGAGAGATGTAAAAAAAAATTCACCAACAACAAAAAAATTTTTGGCAACTCAACGAAAAAATTTTTTTTTTTCTCTACTTACAGTTTTTGTAGATTCCACACCTATGCTCTCTCACTATACCTGGTATACCGAACCCACCACTTGAAGACGCCGAACGAGCCACCAAAATATGTTGCCGGCCCACCACAACGTGCTGACGGAGGGTATATTGAGCCAAGGCAAGGGTTCACGTCTCTAACAGGGGTTCAGAAAAGAAACACCAGATAAATATTTTCATTATATAATGAGCCAGAAAAATATCAATGTACCTATATATATACACACACTAATTCCTAACTATCTAGCTAAACCTAAATAATATATGTATACCCCAAAATACTATTATTATATTTACACGTTAATCAATAAATATAAATATACACATAAATAGTATGCTTATCTACACTAGGACACCAAGGTCCCAAACAAGTATCAAGTTTTTTTTATATAACTGTACAACAGTATAATGTTTCTCAATTTATATATGTCCAGTACCACTACTTTATAGAGATACTTTACAAAGGCAACTTTACCAGACGTAACTTTATTAGTATCCAGTTAGTGCAGACCTCTAATCCTCCAACCACAATGACAAGTCCACTGATGGTGTTTCGCAACCACCTTGATGCTCCTCGAGGTAGTAGTGAGTGCTACGATGGCACCCTCAGATTCTTCGGTGTTATAGGGAGTGCTATACCGGCACCCTCCACTACTTCTTTTATTATAGGGAGTGCTATATCGGCACCCTCCAAATCTTCTTTATTATAGGGAGTGCTATATCGGCACCCTCCGAGTCTTCTTTATTATAGGGAGTGCTATATCGGCACCCTCCAAGTCTTCTTTATTATAGGGAGTGCTATATCGGCACCCTCCAATTCTTCTTTAGTGGTGTTCACACCGCCGGAGCTCCACCAATGACTCTGGAGCCGCTACACTCGTCTCCACCAATAACACTGGATCCACACACCAGCTTTGCACCGGATCCACAACAGGTCCGCACCACGCTCCGCACCAGGTCTCCAACCGGTCTGCACCAGGTTCCGCACCAGGCCCTTAAAACAGAATAGGACCAGGTTAACACATATATATCTTTTAATATGTACAGTAATGAAAATAAAAATAATAATAATAATAATAATAATAATAATAATAATAATAATAATAATAATAATAATAATAATAATAATAATAATAATAATAATAATAATAATAATAATAATAATAATAATAATAATAATAATAATAATAAGCCGTAGCACTGCTACAACTTAAATAAGTCCCATACGCACAACAACAAATACACTATTCACTTTTGTGGCCATACATTCACACTTGCAGATATACTAATAAAAAATAACGGTGAAACTTAATAATAATAATAATAATAATAATAATAATAATAATAATAATAATAATAATAATAATAATAATAATAATAAATAATAATAAATAATAATAATAATAATAATAATAAATATTAATAATTATAAACTATAGACCTCGCTTCTAACCTACGTTTTTCCAAACTTTCTATAAATATATTTTAAGCAACCATTTATGCTTCATCATTGCTCCGCCAAAATACTTTTGTCGTCAAAAAAATGTTTACGTACATAACCTAACTCAACTGACCCCAAATGTTATATCAGTTTACCTTACAAAAATACCCCAAAATCATATCAACCTATTTTATGACAAATGTTACGTTTATGAAGACACCATATTTTACTACCAGATTGCGTTAACACAACCAATAACTTATATCCATAATACCAATACCGCACCTACTCAAATTAACTTTCCTCACACCTAAACATTTCACTTTCCGAACTGAACGCAACCTAACTTACATTTCCTATAAAAATTCTCCATAATAAATTTCAACTCTAAACCTCTTTTATTGCTCTCAATGCGTTATCGAAACCTACATTATTTCCTTACTCCAAATTGACACTTTAATATTCAAACCCAACTCTATATTTTCGATGCCAACTTTACACAAATTCTGATGAAAAGTACAATTGAATCTCACTGATATTTACATTCTTTAAACTTTTCAAGTATCCAATTTTACTATTATAGAAATTCACTACACACGAGTTATAATTTTAATTGTACACAAATTTAACTTAACTTACCCGATTTCACGGGACACGAAACCTCCAAAATGGTTACTACTGAAACCTCTTCGTTATAAATTTCCTCCAAACAATGAAACTAAATAAGCCAAAATGCAAATTTGTAACAAACAATCCAAGAATATTTATTTTGACTTATTTTCACGACAGAACTTTTTCGCGACTTCCTTTCACGAAACCAATCAAGAATAAAAATCTTCCGCTCACAAAATCTTTCGTATTTGAATTTGCATTTGAGGATTTAGTTGGTTTAAGAATCAAAGTCTGGCATTACGAACCAACCCTACCATAATATTATATATATATCTATATATATATATATATATATATATTTATATAATAGTATATATATATAATATAACTATCTAATATATATTATATATATATATATATATATATATATATATAATATATTATAATATATGGTAAAACTTAATTTCTTTCTGACCTTCGATTCGATATATCGAAATATATATCGATACCGATATCTATCGAATCGATATATATA
>JABUQX010018706.1:45000-47500 GCA_015478945.1 Trachelipus rathkii
ATATATATATATATATATATACGACCATAAAGGGTGATTCATTTGGAGGTTTATTTTTACGATGGAAATAAAACGCATAGCATTGAAGCTTATGGTGAAAAAGTTTATTATGAGTCGAAAGAACAATGTATGGCATTTACTTTTTAAAGATTATCTCATTTAAATGTTGGCCGCGACTACGGTTTAAATGGTCCATCCTCAATCCAATCGTGGACGACGCGTTCGAGCATAGCGACCCGTATGTCGCGTATAACGCGAGCAATGTTTGCTTCTAAAGCGTCGATGGAGGCTGGCTTATCCCTGAAGACCAGTGACTTCACGTAACCCCAAAGAAAATAATCCAATGGTGTGATATTGCACGATCTAGGAGGCCAATTCACAGGTCCAAAACGTGAAATCAATTGCTCACCAAAATGATTTCTCAATAGGTCCATTGTTTCTCCAGGTCTTCAGGGATAAACCAGCCTCCATCGACGCTTTAGAAGCCAACCTTGCTCGCGGTTATTCACAAATCTCCGTCCGCTATGCTGGAACTGTTCGTCCACGATGGAACTTGAAGGATGGACCATATTAAACCGTAGTCTGCGGCGCAACATTTAAATGAGAATTAATCTTTAAAAAGTAAATGCGTCTACAATTGTTCTTTCGATTCATAATAAACTTTTCACCATAAGCTTCAATGCTTTGAGTTTTATTTCCATCGTAAAAACATGCCTCCAAATGAATCCCCAGATATATATATATATATATATATATATATATATAATATATATATATAAATTTAATTTTTAATATTCCTAATAATATATATATATATAATAATATATAATATATAATAATATATATAAACGAAAATATTATCTTTCTTTTGCATTTAGTATATAAAATATATATATATATATAAATATATATATATATATATATATATATATATATATAGATATATATATATAATATACTATATATATATATATATAATATTATATTATATATATATATACGATATAATATAATATATATATACATATATATATATATATATATATATATGATATTATATATACTATATTATATATATATATATTATATATATATATATATATATATCTATATATATATATATATATATATATTATAATATATATATATATATATAATGTATATAATAATATATATATATATATATATATATATATTATATAATATTATATAATATATAGTATATATATATATATATATTATATAATATATATATATATATTATTATATATATATATATATATTATATATATTACTATATAATATATATATATATATTATAGTATATTATATATTATATATATATATTATATGTATATATATATATCTATATATAGTATATATAATATATATAATATAGTATATATATATATATATATATATATATATTCTATTATAATATATATATTATATATATATATATATAATATACTATAATATATAGGCCGATGCCAACATACCGACTGACCCATGTAGTGCGTGGATGCAGATAACGAGAGATTGAATTTTAGAAGTCGAAAGAAGTAGAGAAAATAAATAAATAAAGAGAGCTAAGCACTTCACCAATGGAGACTATGTAAGAACGATTATATCTGTTAATTCTGGTGCCAGAGATCTGAATAGAAAATTGATGAGAGTTTGTGGAAAGACGAGTAAGAACACTCACTCAAAGTAGTTGTTCTGAGAACATTGGTAAGTTATAAATAGAGATAGTATAAAATAATCAAACAACAGTACGAAAGCCAGAATAACACTGGAAAGAGTTAGGGAGAGAGCAGAAGAGGAGGCTAAGAGGAAAAAACAAAAGCAGAAGAGGAGCTGAGAGGAAAAACCATGGGCTCTTATTATGGAGAGGTGCATGTGTGGAACTACCCTAGATATAAGGAAGGACTGGGGAGATGAGAAGTTCTGAGAAATCTTTTAGGACACCCATTTTGTTAGAAGTTTGTTTTAGAGAGAGACAATATGATCTTCTACAAACGATCGCGAGAAATGGGACAGATGAAGGTTCGATATGTGTGTTTTCGATATTGTTGTAGTTGCTGGAAAGATTATTTCAAGTAGAAAGATGTATGATCTGAGTTTTTGAGGAATTGAAAATAACCATTTTTTTTGGCCCCAACTATAGATGTGTAAAAGATTAGACGCTAGTTGCTGCAAAGTCATCCCTATAGCGTTAATAATTTGCAGATTAGCGCTTCTTCTTTCAAACTGAAAGGAATAATGAAAGGTTGTGTCACTAACATAAAAGTAAATAGGAAAAGAAGTAACAGATAAAAAGATCATTATTGAGAAGTGGGAGGGGGAAAGAGTTGATCGTAGTAGATAGACCACAACCCTTAGGAACACCATTATTGATAGGTTTAAATGATGAATGAAATGATGGCCATATACAACAGCTACTATAAATCGGACGGAAAGGAAATCAAAGAGAGAGAGAGAAGAGAGAGAGAGAGAGAGA
>JABUQX010018707.1:2500-12500 GCA_015478945.1 Trachelipus rathkii
ATATATATATATATATATATATATATATATATATATATATATATATATATAATATATATATATATATTTATTTTTTTTATATATATACAAAAATATATATATATATATATATATATATATATATATATATATATATATATATATATATATATGGTATATATATAAAATATATATATATATATAGTAGAGTATATATATATAAAGAATATATATATATAGGTGTATATATATATAGAAGTAAATATATAGTGAAGTGTTTAAGTTAGTTTCCCCCAAACGAAAATATTTCTAGAATAAACCATAAAAGCAAAAGTAACAAATATCGCAAAGTCTATTAAATTTAAAAATGACTTATTTTCCTTATTCAGATGTTAATAATTAAAAAATTGTATATTAAAAATATTACATTTGTTATATTATATTATAAATATTATCAATATTTGATAAAAATATATATATTTTATAAAAACTTAGTTTTAAGCAATAATAATGAACTTTTAACAATAAACTCCATCTTGTGTTTATATTATGTTCAGAATGTGAAGGCAAACGCCATCTACCGACAGCTTCTGCAATGTTTCATTTTATTATATTTACAAAAATCCATTTTTAGAAAAGTTAGACCATAAAATATAATTTTTTTAAATGTATATAAAATATTATAATAAAAATAAAAATAAAAGTTATAAATTGGTCAAATGTAAATAGTAATAATATTTGTATAAAAACTTGATTATTATATATGTAACTTTTTTTATTATAACTTTGTAAGACTTTTTCGTTAAAAATAAATAATCTGGATTTCTGCTTTTTGTCTTATTAGCCTTTAAAAGAAATAATTCGTAGCGCTTTGCTACAACTAAAGAGATAATTTGCTAGTATAGAACAATAAGCGGAAATATCAGATCCGACCTACGAAGCCAAGAAGAAGAAGCTCTGCAAGAAGTTGGACTTTCTCGTCTCTCTACAAGAAGTTGGGCTGCCTCGTCTCTCCCCCGGAGTTGGACTGGACTACAAGATCTCTGACTGGCCCTACGTCTCTCCCTCTCTCTGAGCCTACCAAGAGGCTTAGGAACCTCCTCAGGGTTACCAAGAACCCTTTGGAAGATCTTCAAGAGTTTCTCCTGCCGGTGGATGGTGTTTTCACCTGACCTCCGAGATTCTCCAGTTCGTCTACCACCTAAAAAGTAGTTTAACTACTAAAGAGATAATTTCGCAGGTAGCCGCTGAGGTTACCTGTCATAGAGATAATTACAGAGAGTATAAAATACTCTCTGTCCCTTCCAGATTGTCCCAGAGTTGGCCAGAAGAACACCCAGCCTCCTGTTTAGCCAACGATTTACCAACGAGCTCGTGCAGATCAGCCTACCACCGCCTTTGCCTTAGCCGGACTTCATCCGAACCAGTCGACGGCTTATCCTGAGGTCGAGCAGACTGACACCGCTGCATACACAGCCTTAGCCCAAACGTTACTCGCAAAAAGGCGGCTTAACGTCCAAATACTGGTTATAGGTAGTGAAGTTAAAGAGATAACCGATAATTATTGCATTCCCATCCTATAGCCAGTCCTACAGAATTGCTGATCATCCTCCGTCGCTATATAGTTGTCATACCAGATAATAGAATATCATATCGAGTGGTGACCATATAACTTATAATAATATAACCAGAACCGGCAACTATATAATTGGTGATCCTAGAGCTGAAAATTTGATACCACGAAGATGGCAGACGAACAAGGACAGGATAACAATCAAAGAGAGGCAGAATCCATTTCAACAATGAAAATTAAACCACCAACTTTTTCGGAATCTTCAGTCCCGACATGGTTTCGTGTCATGGAAGCACAATTTCATCTCGCTAACATAAGGTCCTCACGAACTAAGTACTTTCATGCTATGTCACAAATTCCGCCTGAAGTTTTGGATAGAATATCTCAAGCCGAACTTGACGCAGAAGATTATGACCGTTTCAAAACGGCGGTCATAAATACTTACGAAAAATCTAAGGTGGAGCTTTATAATGATCTACTTTCCAAAAAGGTCTACAGTGGCAAACCATCTATATATCTACAGGATATGATTCGGCAGGCAGAGAAATTAAATATAGGAGAGGACTTGGTCAGAGTGCAATTTTTGAAAACTCTACCGAGTCACATTCGCACAGCCTTAGCCGCCCATTCTACTCTCACACTTCAACAGTTGGGAGATTTAGCTAATGACATCTTGTTATTAAGCCCACAAGCTCCTGTCATGGCTGTATCATCCCCTGCCACCGCCATTGCCCCCGCCGCATCAAGATCAAGAACAACCACTACTTTTGGCCTGGCACCATTCCACGAAAATCAACGCCCAATGGTGTGTAGAGGTCACATTTATTATGGACCACGCTCTAAAAGCTGTAAACCATGGTGTACATGGCCAAACAAAACGGGACTAAACATCTTACCTAATTCTAGACCTCCATCAAGAGCAGCATCCCCAACTCCGTCGGAAAACTAAAGGAGCAAGTTGACATTTGTGCCGTGTCAACTTCGCAGTTAACAATAGATGTACGGATTTTTGGCACCATGCACCAGTTTTTACTAGATACCGGAGCCAGCATATCTAGCCTTCCATTTAACATGGTCTCTAACATGACGCTGCACCCTTCAAACGTCACTTGTTCCGCAGCCAATGGCTCGCCCATAAAGTGTCATGGTGAAGTTGTGGCAAATATCAGTATACCAAAATTAAGAAGAGAATTCACCTGGACATTTATAGTAGCAGAAATTACTATGCCTATTATTGGAATGGATTTTCTTCACAATTTTGGTCTCCTAATTGACTGTGGACAAAGAACATTGCAAGATACTTATACTACTCTTCTAGCTCCATTGAAAATAACCTCTGAGGAAGTACCATCTCTTCACGCTCAACTTCAAGGTGAAAATACAGACATAACTTCACTCCTGCAAGATTTCCCGTCCTTAATTTCACCTATAGACATCAACAATCTAGTAATTAAAAATAATGGACCAAAACACTACATAGAAACTGGTGATTCAACCCCAGTTTTTGCCAGAGCTCGCCGATTACCTGACGACAAGTTAAAGGCGGCAAAAGCTGAATTTGACATTCTTCTAAAAAGTGGAATAGTGAGGCCAAGTAAATCTGCATGGGCGTCTCCTTTACACCTCGTGCCTAAGAAAACACCTGGAACATGGAGACCTTGTGGGGATTTCAGAGCCCTTAACAGCATAACAAAACAGGATAGATATCCCATTCCACACATTCAGAGCCTATCTCAACGCCTGCATAACTCTACCATATTCTCCAAGATTGACCTTCAAAAGGCTTATCACCAAATCCCCATTCGACCAGAAGATATAGAGAAAACAGCAGTTATCACTCCGTTTGGTCTCTTCGAATTTTTATCTATGCCTTTTGGTTTAAAGAATGCGGGAGCTACATTTCAAAGAGTAATGGACGCCATCTTCAGAGACCTTCCCTTCGTGTTTACCTATTTAGACGATTGTCTCATTTTTTCTACATCCAAAACTGAACATGCAAATCATCTGAAACAAGTTTTTAAACTCCTCCAAGAAAATGGTTTTAAAATCTCTTTAGAAAAATGTGAATTTAACCAATCTTCACTCAATTTTCTCGGCTACACCGTGTCTTCAGAAGGCCTATGTCCTCCCAACGAAAAGAAAGAATCCATCTCAAGTTTTCCTCTACCGTGCGATTCAGCATCCCTACGAAGATACCTTGGGATGTTAGGATACTACAGAAGATTTATCCCTAATTTTGCCAAAATCGTCTTCCCATTATCTGAAAAAGCCAAGTTTCATCCCAAGGATAAATCTCTTGAATGGACTCCAGAAGAAGTGACAGCTTTTCAAGATACTAAGGAAGCTCTTCAAAATGCCCTAACCCTCCCTTTCTCTTTACCTAATGTCTCACATTTACAACTAGTAACTGACAGCAGTCAGACTTCAATCGGAGCAGCATTACACCAGATGATTGATGGTCAACCTGTTCCCATTGACTTCTACAGCAAGAAGTTATCAGATCCCCAAAGAAGATATTCTGCTTTCGACAGAGAACTTTTGGCAGCATATTATGCTGTCCTTCATTTTAAACACATGTTAGAGGGAAGAGTTGTCACCCTTTGCACAGATCACAAACCTCTTGTTTCCGCTTTCTACTCCAAAAATCCTGCAAAAAGTGATCGTCAACAGCGACATCTCTCAGTACTAACAGAATATATTTCTACAGCAAGTTATATCAGAGGAGCAGACAACATGGTGGCCGACACTTTTTCCCGGATTCATTCGGTATCAGTTGACGCTGTCGATTTGCCCGCAATAGCTCGCCTTCAAGAAAAAGATGAAGAAATCAAGACCTATCATGATCGTCTTCATAATTATCCCCTGCAGGACAACCTCAAGATATGGTGCGATACCTCTACTTCTTTTCCCAGACCATTTCTTCCGAAGCCAGCTCGCCTTCAAATATTTAATACGTTGCATCAAATGTCCCATCCTGGTATCAAAGGTACTTTACGACTGATCAAGAAAAGATATTTTTGGCCTTGTATGGATCGTGACATTAGGCTTTTTGTACGCACTTGTGAGCAGTGCCAGCTGTCTAAAGTCCATCGTCACACCAAACCAACGGTCACTCCATTAGAAATTCCTTCTTCAAGATTCGAAACAGTTCATATAGATATAGTGGGTCCTTTTTCACCTTCAGCATTTTGTGGATCTTCTTCTCCAGTTTTTCGCTATCTACTTACCTGCATCGACCGAAACACAAAATGGGCTGAAGCCTTCCCAATTACAAACACTACAGCAAAATCTGTTGCCTATGCTTTTATGCAGTGGATATCCAGATTCGGTGTTCCTCTCTATGTGATTTCTGACAGAGGTCCTCAATTCGAAAGCGAGTTCTTCAGTGAGTTGTCACATATGATTGGTTTCCATCGTCTTCGAACAACCTCGTACCACCCACAAACAAATTCCCAGATAGAGAGGTTTCACCGATCTCTCAAGACTGCCTTGATGGCACGTAAAGAAAACTGGCTTCTGTCTTTACCCATCACTCTACTTGGTCTCAGATGCATTCCAAACGATTCCGGTTATTCCGCCTTTGAAGCAGTAACTGGAAAAACTCCACTTTGTCCTATGGATATTCTTCAATCTTCTCCTAACAACAAACAAGAAATGGATTCTTTTATGAAGAAATTTATCGCCCACATGAAAGAATTGGACTTTAGAGACCTTCCTACTTTTCACTCCTTCAAAAATTCTTCATATATTCCGGAGGCACTCAAGACCTGTTCTCATGTCTTCCTAAGGACTGATAGGATCAGAAAACCCTTAGAAGCTCCCTATAGTGGTCCTTTCAAAGTCCTTCAACGAATGCCACATTGTTTCAAGATAGAACTCAGGAATGGTCAAACTACAGTAGTCTCAATTAGCCGTTTAAAACCTGCTTTTATGGAAACGGTAACGTCAACGATTCCTGATGTCCCTGATGATCCTGATGTCTCTGATGTCCCTGATGATCCTACTGTCTCTGGTTTCCCTGATGATCCCGATGTCCCTGATGATCCTGAGGTCCCTGATGATCCTGATGTCCCTGATGATCCTGATGATCCTGATGATCCTGATGTCCCTGATGATCGTGATGTCTCTGATGATCCTGATGTCCCTGATGACCCTGATGTCTCTGATGACCTTGATGATCCTGATGTCGCTGACGCCGCCGATGTTCCTGATGTCCCTGACGTTGCTGATGTCCTAAGGATTCCTACTGTCCCTATTCTTCCAAGTGCCCCCCTTACTAGACGAAACCCTCCCCGTAGAGTCCGCTTCAGGATAGAAGCCACTCAGTGCCCCTCTTAGTGATTACATAAAATACTAATAATAAAAGAAATAAACACTCCCTAATAGAGTCCGCTTCAGGATAGAAGCCACTCAGTGCCCCTTTTAGTGATTTTATCAAATATATAAAAAAAAGAAATACACATTTCCTAATAGAGTCCGATTCAGGATAGAATCCACTCAGTCCCTTTCTTTAAGTGTTCCCCTCAGCACCGGTTCCTCTTCATGATGTAAGTCACTCCGTGTTCTGGTGGGGAAGTAAATATATAGTGAAGTGTTTAAGTTAGTTTCCCCAAACGAAAATACTTACAGAATGAACCATAAAAGAAAAAGTAACAGAAATATCAATAAGTCTATTAAATTTAAAAATGACTTATTTTCATTATTCAGATGTTAATAATTAAAAAAATTGTATATTAAAAATTTTAAATTTTTTTTTTAAGATTTAAATATTAATAATATTTGATAAAAATATATATATTTTATAAAAACTTAGTTTTAAGCAATAATAATGAACTTTTAACAATAAACTCCATCTTGTGTTTATATTATGTTCAGAATGTGAAGGCAAACGCCATCTACCGACAGCTTCTGCAATGTTTCATTTTATTATATTTACAAAAATCCATTTTTAGAAAAGTTAGACCATAAAATATAATTTTTTTTAAATGTATATAAAATATTATAATAAAAATAAAAATAAAAGTTATAAATTGGTCAAATGTAAATAGTAATAATATTTGTATAAAAACTTGATTATTATATATGTAACTTTTTTTATTATAACTTTGTACGACTTTTTCGTTAAAAATAAATAATCTGTTGTTTCGCTTTTGTCTTATTAGCCTTTAAAGAGATAATTCGTAGCGCTTTGCTACCACTAAGAGATAATTTGCTAATAAAGAACAATAAGCTGAAATATCAGATCCGACCTACGAAGCCAGGAAGAAGAAGAAACTACAAGAAGTTGGACTCCCTCGTCTCTCTACTAGAAGTTGAACTGCCACGTCTCTCTACAAGAAGTTGGGCTGCCTCGTCTCTCCCCCGGAGTTGGACTACAAGATCTCCGACTGGCCCTACTTCTCTCCCTCTCTCTGAGCCTACCAAGAGGCTTAGAAACCTCCTCAGGGTTACCAAGAACCCTTTGGACGATCTTCAAGAGGTTCTCCTGTAGGTGGATGGTCTCCGTGGATGGTGATATCTTCGCCTGACCTCCGAGATCCTCCAGTTAGTCTGCCACCTAAAAAGTAGTTTAACTACTAAAGAGATAATTTCGCAGGTAGCCGCTGAGGTTACCTGTCATAGAGATAACTACAGAGAGTATTTTGTATACTCTCTGTCCCTTCCAGATTGTCCCAGAGTTGGCCAGAAGAACACCCAGCCTCCTGTTTAGCCAACGAGCTCGTGCAGATCAGCATACCCTCTCCGACAACCTTCGATCGCCTTTGCCTAACGACTTAATCCGAACGCAGTCGAACGGCTTGTCCTGAAGTGGACAGAAACTGACATCGCGAACATACTATGCTGATCATCCTCCGTCCTATAATAGTTGTCAATACCAGATAATATGGATATCAATATCGAGTGTGACATATAACTGATAATAATATAACCAGAACTAAAACCTATATTATATATATATATATATATAATATATATATATATATATATATATATATAAATATATATATAATATTATATTGTAATATATATATATATATATATATATAATATATATATATATAATTATATATATAATATATATATTATATATATATATATATATATATAATATATTATTAAATATATATATTATATTATATTCTATATATATAATATTATATATATACTATATATCAAAGAGGAAGGATGTTTTTGTAGATTCTCCAATAGCGTTATTTGTATTTTTATGCTTAATTTTTTAATTTAATCTTAGCGTTAATTAGTTTTAATTTTTCATCTCTTTTTGATTTCTTAATTTGTCAGTGAGTTATAATAGTCATAGTTTTAGTTTTAGTTATGTTATAGTAGAGTATTTCGAATTTTATTTTGAGTAGTATGCTAGTTTTTTTAATTATTAATGTTTTTTTTATTATAAAGTCTATCTTTAATTCTTAAAATTTTTTAACTTTTTCAAATTTGGTCTTGGAAATGCCATCTAATTTGGGAAAAAATTATCTTTGTTTATTTATTTATTTTTTAATTATAGTGTGTAAAAATGGCAGGCCCTCGTGGCTGTTGTCGGAAGGAAAGGGATGAGCACAGACATGGGTTTTCTATTAATTTTGTCAGTGTCCGTGGCCTACATGTCAATTTCGAATCTGTTGAATATCACCTCAAAACTTCTCATCCTAACATTTTACTTCTTTCTTAAGTCTGACTCCAGGGATTCCTGCTCTAATAACATAAATATTTCTGACTTGAACTTGTTTTACAATTTCTTTCTGAATGGTGGGGTCTTTGTCTGTACAAACCTTGAATCTCCTAACTTCGATTTTCTCTCTAGGTTTAAAATCTGTCTTCCTACTGCTACCATTATCTTGTGTTTCTGCTACTACTCACCTAATGTAACAGATTTTCCATCTTTTTCAGTATCTTACAACTTCTCACTAGATTATTACATATCCACAATAAGCTAAAAATGAATCAGAAAGACGAAGACAAAAGACAATAAAAAAACAAAACAAAAAAATGAAACAAATTTAAAATGAACGGAAAAATGAAGAGTTGAACAGCAAGCATAAGAATGAATGGAGTTGAAAGAGCAGTCGAGAAGGTCGCTAAAGAAAAGGTCTCTAAAGAGAAGCACAAATAGAATAGAAGACAAAAAAGGAACCATGAGGAACACCACAATTAGCAGAGAAGGGAGAAATCGCTTCATCAACTACAGAATTGGAACGATTTGAGAGAAAACTAGAAATAAGGTCTTTTATATTATAATATATATATATATAATATATTTAGCACATAATATTAATATATATAGTAAATAAAGTGATATATATGATATAGTGTTAGTAATATATATAAGTATATATATATTATATATTATTATATATAATATTGAATAAATTCTTGAATTGAATTCTGCTGTGAATTCTTGGAATGAAGTTATGATGGAGTGGGGAATGAAAATAAACCGGGAGAAGACGGAGATAATGACGATATCGAGACAGGGAGAACACGCGGAGATATGGATGGAAGGTACACAGTTAAAACAGACCAGCAGGTTCAAATATCTAGGAGTGCTATTCGATGAGAAAGAGAAAGGATGGATAGATTCAGAACTGAGGGAAAGAATAACAAAATATTCAAAGAATGTGGGAATGTTGTACCCATTGATGACGCAGAGAGGAGTGCCAGTAGAGGTAAAAGTGACTATATATACAACCATCCTACGACCAATATTACTATACGGGTCGGAATGTTGGGTACTTAACACGATGCAGAAGAGTAAAATAGAAGCTGCGGAAATGCGAGTATTAAGATTAATAAGAGGAGTAACGCTGAGGGACAGAGTTAGAAGTGAAGCAATAAGAGAAGAGCTAGGAGTCCGCCCAATAATGGAATGTATTGAAAGAAACCAGCTGAGATGGTTCGGTCATGTGCAGAGAATGGAGGACTTTAAATACCCCCGAAGATTACTTAATTGGAGACCTATCGGAACGAGACCAGTGGGAAGACCAAGAAAAAGATGGAAGGATGCTGTGGAAGAAGCAATTACGTCGAGGGGAGAAACGATGGAGAATGTGGAAAGGACAACACTATTTGAAGACCGGGACGTCTGGAGGATTTCTGGGAGCAATCACTTGACAAGGATCTAATCCTAGCAAGATTGGAATGAGTGAGAGGTGAGATGGTATATATATATATATAATATATATTTATAATATATAATATATATATATATATAATATAATATATTATATAAATTAATAATATATATATATTATATTATATATATATATATACTATATGTATATATATATAATATATTACATATATAATATATATATATATATATATATAATATATATAACATACGTATTAATATATATATATATATATATATATATACTATTAATTTTAAACGTATTAATATTAATAGTATATAGATATATATATATCAAA
>JABUQX010018708.1:0-7500 GCA_015478945.1 Trachelipus rathkii
CTATGAAATAAATTACAATACTTATTAAATTATTAATAATTAATTTCAAATTGGGTTCATTGGTTTTGAAAATGATAAAAATAGTGTAAATACAAATAACTCAATGTCACATTAATAGACATTTAAGCAGTAATCTTCATTACAAAATACAACATAATCAAACAAACACATACTGTACAACATTCAATTAAAAGGTTCTTAAACTGCAATCAATTGCATATTACAAAAGCATATATCTAATTCTTAAAGTAATTGAAATATTTATCTCACACAATTTTGAAATGAATTTCTGAAATTTTGAAAATTTGAACGGGCATGTTTTTAACATCAGCCATTTATTTCTATTATTTCTGTATTAAATTACTTTAGTTCTTTACCCATATATATATAATATATATACATATATATATATAATATATATTCATATAAATATATAATATATATATCTATATTATAATATATATATATATATATATATATTGTATATATATATTTATATATTATTTATATATATATATATATATATATAATAATATTATAATATATATATATATATTATAATTATATATATATATATATATATTATATATATTATATATTAATATATATTTTTTTTTTTTTAAAAAGCAGACTTTAAAATTATTTATATAGCTAAAGTTATGAACACAATCAATTAATTTTCTAAATATCTGCCAAATATGTTTACCAGGTCCCTGTTGCTTTCATTTTTTCCCTTTTCTTTTACTTTATTCAAAATAAAAATTACAAAAACAAAGGTACACAAAAATATAAAAACATTTGCACATTTTCTTTTCTCTAAAATCAAATAAAAATATTTTTCCTTTTCTCTAAAACAAATTACAAAAATTATTTAATTTTAAACTAAGCCCACTAAATAAGTACATTAATCTTAAAAAAAGTTTATGACTGTTTAAGAAAAGTTATTTTCTCTTCTAAAATATGAAGTTGTTTTTCGGTCTCTTTGACAATATTTCTCTTAATTTCTTCAGTCTCTTTAATCTCAGCTACTAATTTCTTTTTTTTTTGCACCTTCCAGAGTTTCTGCTTCTTTGGCACATAGTTTTCTTTTTAAGTATGCCTTATACTCTGAAGAAGCATTGCGGCAGTATGACATCATCTCATTTGTAATACAATAATCAACCCCTCCAATATTTTTCATTTCTTCAGCAATAACTCTTCATGCAAATTTTCTTGTAGACAATGTTTGTTTCAATGTTTGTTTGTCGAGAAACCTCTCTCTACAGAAGCATTCCCATGAAATAAAGAAAGAATCAGTGTTACAAAGTTTTTTGTTTCTTTTTGAATGTTTACCTTTTTAAAAATTTCAATGAAAAGTTGATCAAGTCTATCTTCCCTTCTCATCAAAATTTTTCAGAAGTTCAAGGACATAGGAATTTGATATCAAAAGTTCATAATCCTCTTTGATTATATCAGCCGTCAAACCATCAATTCGCTTGATGTCAATGAATTTTTTAACACACATATTAATTCTTTCAGAGTTATTAGAAAGCATTATCTTCGGTGACAAACAACTTAATGTCTTTGTGATGGAATATGTAAGAGGACTTCTTTCTACTAACTTCTGGATAAGTATTTGCAAGAATAACATACAATCTTCTCTAAATTTTAAAATTTCTGGAGTTTGCAGCCTACGAGGTGCATTCCTAATTCCCTCTTTTGCTGTTTGATACAGGTCCATATTTTCTGCATTTATGAATTTTTTTTTATCTTTAAAGTTAATTTTCATTAAAACTTTGACGTCTGAACAATAAATGTCCGGTTTTAGAATTCTTTTCATTAAAGTTTTAACTAAGTGACTGAGATCATCAAACAAGAAGGGTGTCAATGGGTCTTCACGCTGAAACTTCAATAGAAATCCTTCCAACTGACGAGCTACTGCTTGGAAAAACCCCAACTTTGCATGTAATAATGGATCCTTTAAATATGATTTCACCTTTCCAAACACTTTTGAATTTTTCAATTCTCCAACTTCTTCCACGTACTTTCGAAGTCTTGGAAGCAATGGAATGGCTGTTGTTGTGGCATTTACATTTTCAACCCATCTTGTCAAACAAAATTTAGCAGGAAACTCTTCAGAGCCTGTTATTTTCATGAATGTTCCCCTTCTACTTGGAAAATCGTTAAATAAATAATAAGAAGCCCTTAAATATTCTAATAAATCACAATTTGTAGCTTTATGACCAGTTTTGAGAGCTCCATGGACAATATGCAAAGAGCAACTTCCAAATTCAATCAATCTTGGAGCTTCGGGACAGGTATTTAATTCTGCTTTCAACAAAGACAACATTTTCAAGTTGACATTAGGTCCATCCATTGAAATACTTGTCACTTTAATGAGGTCAACAGCTGACCCAAGCCCCTGCTTGAGATTTTCCTAAAGATTCTCAGCTCGAGTGTCGGTAAGGAACTGAGAAGTAAGATAACGAGTGGTTATTAGACCAGTAGTTAAGTCTTCAAACCTAACATGTATATCCATTTGACTTCTTTGTGCAATTTTATTTAAAGCCTCATCATAGGATATTGATAGTATATTATGTATATATATTATATATATATATATATAATATTAGTATATATATATATATAATATATATATATATAATAATTATATATATATATATATTATTAATATATATATATATTATACAATTTTGGTAAATTAATAATAATGCCTAATTAAAAACTCATATATAAAAATGAAATAAATGATTGCTAAAGCTTTGTTTAACACCAGAACAATATAAATTATCAGGGGAGTAACCAGAAAGTCAACTTATTTCTTTGATAAAATAATATGAAAGTTCCATTCAAAATTAATTTAGCCATATATGCAATATTAATGTTTAATTTTAAAAATTTGATTTGATTTTTTTTTTTGGAAAATGGATCTTTATATTAGGCTATATCTAAAATGTCAACATATTAGAACATTAGAACATTAGAAATATAGAGACAGTAAGAAGCCACAAGGGCCTATCGAGACAGTCCCAGTCAACTCACTAACAATCATGCTCATGCAAATCCACAAAGCACCCTAGGGCTTGTCAAATTTCTGTAACTAAAAATCCACCAATTTGGCTTATTCAAAAAAAAAAAAAAAAAATAATGAACTCATATTGATGACCCAAACCATCCACATGCCTTAACAATTAAGTTATGGTCACACATGCAGTCTAACAATTAATAACTACTGTAATTAAAAGCCCGCCAATTTGGCCTCGTCTAGATATACTATATGATACCCAACCCATCCATATACCTATCCAACCCTTTCTTAAATGTTGCAATCGAATTACACTCAACAACCTCTTGTGGCAAACCATTCCAAAATTTAACTACCCTATTACTAAAAGAATTCTTTCTTATATCAAGATGGCATCTTTCTTCTTTAAATTTCTTATTTGCCCCTGGTCCTTCCGTCCGTGCTCTACTATGAAGGAATTTATTGGCCTCTGTATTATCAATAGATGTAGAATATTTTGTAGACTTGTATCATGTCCCTCTGAGAAATCGCCTTTTCTACGGAAAACATTCCTAACTCACTCAGCCTCTCCTCATAGCTCTAGCCCTCAAACCCAGAAATCATCCTAGTTGCTCTTACGTTCCACTCTCTCTAGCATATCTAAGTCTTTCTTTAACATAAGGGGCCCAAATTGTGCCACAATAACTCTAATGATCTGGCCTAACAATAGCTATTATAAAGTGTTAACTTCATAACTTCTTGCTCTTGTAAACAACATTTCGATTTATTATGCCCAGCATCTTATTAGCTTTATTCTTGCTTCCAAACACCTGATTAGCTACTTTAGAATTACCGCTTATAATCACACCTAAATCTTTTTCTGTCCACGAGACTCAAGCCCAACCCCATTCATATCGTAGTTAAAGCTTTTATTTGAGTAACCTAGGTGAAGAACCTTACACTTTTTACTATTAAAATTCATTTGCCACTTAACTGCCCACCCAAGAAGTTTATCAAGATTCATTGTTGAATCTTTATACACATCCTTCTCACTATTCCTAACTGTGGTGGCCACTTTGGTATCATCTGCAACCTTTAAAAACCTTGCATTTAAGTCCCCTGGTCTAAATCAATTATATATATGAGGAACAATATTGGCCCCAGCACTGATCCCTGTGGGACACCAGTCTTCACTATTTTCCATGATGATTTATTACCATTAAGTTGTACACACTGCTTTCTATTCCACAACCACTCTTTAATTCAAACATCTACTACTCCACATTTACCACATTGCAATAACTTCTTCCTCAGCCTTATGTGGGGAACCTTATCAAAAGCTTTGCTAAAGTCTAAAAATATAATATCAACTGGATCTCCTCAGTCAATGCAGTCAGTAATGTATTCTATAAATTCTATAAGGTTTGTCTGACATGACCTACCCTTTCTTAAATCGTGCTGGAGTCCTACAATACCCTTGTTATCGTTTTCTAAATATTTTCTCTATCATGAACCTTTCAGCAAACTTTTCCAGAACTTTACAACCCAGGAGTTAAGCCTAACTGGCCTACTAATTTCCTCAAATCTTCCTTACTACTTTCTTAATAAATAGGAACATACATATGCTAATTCCAGTCCTCTGGTACCTCACCAAATGGTTATAGATCGCTTGAAAATCAAATACAGTGCCTTTGCAATGCTGGTACTACCCTCCTTCAGAATTCTACCATATATACCATCAGGGCCTGCAGCTTTACTTGGATCAATATGGTCTAGTAAACGTTTAATATCTTTTACATCAAATTCAAATTCTGTAAGTCTACTTGTAGCATGCATACAAGAACTATTAGTCTCCAAACTATTATCTAATCTTTCCTCAGTAAAACACTGAGGCAAACATAAGCATTGAAAAATGTTTGACCAACTCCTTAATCTGAAATTACTAAATTTCTCATCATTTTAATTGGCTGCCAATCGATACAATTCTTACTTTTAAATTTATAAAAGCTAAAAAACTTCTTCAGCTTATTACTATTTCTTGCTAAATTAATTTCTGCCTCTCTCTTTGCCTTTCTTATTGACTGGTTAAGTTCATTTCTATTTTTCCTATAATTTTCTAAATCATCTTCCCTATTACTACCCGTGAATATTTTAAAACATCTACGCTTTTCATTAATTTTCTCTCTTATCTCTCTATTCCACCAAACAGGTTTTCTCTTTGTCACCCTAATGGGTTTATCTTTAAAACATACTGACTGAATATTCATTAAAATTTGCTTAAAATGTTCCCACATGATAAAACAGTTTTGGTCTTTAAACTCTTTATCCCAGTCAGTTATACTAAGCATGTCTCGAAATTTGGTAAAATCGCCATTTCGGAAATCTAAGATCTTTTCCTTATTAACTTGCAATTTGGGCCCAGATATCACATTCATATTAAATCTAATTATATTATGGTCACTAAGTCCTAAATTCTCCTCAACTCTAACCTCATCCACCATACTTTCATTGTTAGTTAATATTAAGTCTAAAAGTGCATTCGTGTCTTGTGGGTTAACATGGACATTCTTGGCTCAAAAAGTTGTCTAGTATACAATTTATAAATACAGAACTACTATGATCCATATTAGACAAGGAATCCCATTGAATGCCAGGAAAATTAAAATCACCCATTATGACTATAACTTTTTCTTTACTGTGGCATGCTGTCTCAATTTCTTTCATCATTTCCGCGTCTAATTCTACTCTGGCCAGGAGGTCTATAAAATGCCCCTATTCTGTATGATTTATTGTACATAAGGATATCTACCCACACAGATTCAACATCATGATTAGTTTTAATGTCAGTCATTAACACAGATTGAATATTGCTTTTAACATAAATGGTCCCATCCTTCTTTTCTATATGCTCTGGTATAAATAAAGTGAATATCCGTCTATTTCATATTCCTGAAAGGAGTCTCCATACAATTCTTCATTAACCCAAGCTTCAGTTATGCAAATAATGTCTAGATTCTCCTTTATGGTATAACTAATCAGCTCATCTTTTTTATTTCTAAGGCTATGAGCATTTGTGTAAAAGCATTTGATATTCGAAATGCTGCTATTTTTATTGCTATCATCATTTTTTGAACCTGTAACAACACTAGTTTTATTTATCTCACCACTATTACAGTTACCATTACAATTATTTGGATCGAGATTTAGCCCATCACCCCCAACTTTACCTAGTTTTTTGATAAACAATTCTCCAAACTGGTACTGAAAAGCTCAACACCTTTATGACTCAAGTGAACTCCATCTGCTGCAAAAAGATCTTATCCAGAAATTCTCTCCACAAATCCAAAAACCTAATATTTTCTGAAAAACATAATTTCCTAACCCTTTCATTTACACCTAAAGCTCTACTCCCCCATTCCTGACCTGCACCTAACCTAGGTAAAATTCCAGAAATCATGCACCTTCTTCCACTAGCTTTCATCTTCTGAATCAATATGAAATGGACCATATCATTATAGTTCAAAGATAATTTTTTTCATTAATAATGTATATTGTAGTAAAAGTTTATAATACACATAAGTTGAAAATGTTGATATTATATATATAAATATAAAGTATGAACATTTTCTTATAATGGCATTTTTATAATATTAACCTATGCATTTATATGTATTTACTTCTTTCATTTCAAGATACACATACACACAAATGACAAAAAATATTTATAACCTTTTTAATAGGTATAAAGTTAAAACATTTTCTTTCTTAACACACAGCAACCAAGAATCCAAATTCAACAAAATTTCATATAAATTTATAGGCACAGGTCTAAATGACAGACAGTTTTTCAAATCATCTGAAAATACACTAAAACCTTAAGCAATTCCCCTAATATTTATTGATTGACCTTAATAATTTATTGGTTTAGTTTTATCGCATTTTTTTATTTTGGTTTTAAGTGTTTAAAGATTTGTTTAATAAGGTGATTGTTGTTGTTTTTTTTAACTGTTTTTATTTATTTACTGTGATTGTTGTTTTTTTTTTGTTAATTTTTTTTAGTTAGGTTAAATTTATTTTCAGTTTATTTGGTCAGATTAGGTTTAGTAAGGCTAGGTTAGTTTTAATAGGTTAGGACTTAATTTTGATTTTATATTTAATTTTAATACATTTGCAGTATACTGTGCAAAAATTTTGAAAATCGGAGGTGAAGCCCTTTATCTAAATAATTACCAATTTTAACATTTAATATATAAAGGGTAAAAAGTTGCTAAATCTGGTTAAAGGCATTTTTTACACTTAAATTTAAGTTTATCTTTAATTTTAATACATTTGCAGAGTATTGTACGAAACTCTTTCCGTACAGTATCCTATGGATTTAAAGGCATTTTAATATCTATTTAATATATATATATATATTATATATATATATATATATATATATATATATAGGTATAATATATATATATATACGATATTATATATTTTTTATATAAAAA
>JABUQX010018708.1:15000-32500 GCA_015478945.1 Trachelipus rathkii
AAATTTAAAATCCGACCTACCGATCTTGGAAAAAAAAAAAAAAAAGTGTGTTTTCCTAACTAGAATTCGATGCTGATTCCACCAATGTTTTTCTTTTTTTTTGTAGCTATAGTAGTTTTTAAGATATGGATTGGTGCTTTTGTGGAGGCTGACCTTATATATATATATATATATATATATATATATATATATATATATATATATATATATATATATATATATATATATAAAAAAAAATATATATATATATATATATATATATATATATATATATATATAGCGACAAAAATTTATTTATCATTATGAATAAGTTTCGTTACCATTAAAATAATTCAATTTGGTTACAGAACATCTATAAATTTGGTTACGAAAACAACCAGCATTTATTTCCAGTTACTAATTTGTCTAACAAAAGTCGATTAGTTAGAGCAGCTAATATTATTTGGTTAAAATTCGGTGTTTATTATCAATAACAAAATATTTTCATTAACATAACCAATTTTTTGTCAATAAGCTCTTAACCAAAATAATTTGTTTATCATAAACAAACAATTCTTTCAGTGAGGTATACTTTGAAAACCGTCATTTAATTCTTACTCTGCAAAATATTTCAACAACTCTTCTCAAACTCTCTTCCGATTCGTCACACAAAACCAAACTTGCCGCACACACATATACACAAACACACACACACTATATATAAAATATATATCTATAATATATATTATATATATATATATATATATTAATATATATATATATATATATTATATATTATTATATATATTTATATATATATATAATTTTACATATATATTAAGAAAGAACTTAATGAGAAGGTAGAGATTACTGCCTCTCGGGGAGTTGAAGCCGCAATGCTTGCGCGTGAGGAAATATGGCCGTGCTATCAACGAGCTTTCCTCCAAGCAAATTGGTTCAGACGTTCTACAGCAACCGCGTATCCCGTCAGGCGACTCCAGGTTGTCCAGCCTTGGGCTATCTCTCGTTCTATATTTTTAGTGTTAATATTGCATAGATAATTTCGCAATTAGGATAAGATGTTAAGAAAGACATATAATGAGCAGGTAAGAATTAACTGCTATCTCTGGGATTGAACCACCGCAATGTTGCGCCGGAGGACATATGCCCGTTGCTATAACACACTGAGCTATCTCCAAGCCAAACTTGGATTGCAGAACAGTTAATAAAGCAACCGACGTTACCGTCAGGCGACATAGCAGGTGTCAAAGTGTACCTATCTCTCGTTTTTATATTTTTAGATGTTAAATATGAGACAATAATCGCAATTAGAAGATGTTAATAAAGAACATATAATGAGATGGTAAAGAATATAATGCCTTCTGGGATGACCACCGTATGTTGCGCGTGAGGACAATTTGCCCGGTGCTATACAACTGAGCTATCTCCAAAAACACTTGGATTCAAGAACAGTTATAAAGCACGGTTCCGTCAAGGACGACATACAGGTGCCAGCTTCCATTCTCTCGTTCTTTACTATTTTTTTTTTGATTTTTAATTTAATTGGGCAAATTATCGGCCCCCCCACCATTTAGATAAGCTGTTAAGAAGAAGTATAATGAGAATGTGAAAGAATTAAGCTGCCTTTCTTGGAGGATTGAACCCGCTGTTGCGCGTGAGGAAAGTATGCCGGTGCGATACACTGGCTGATCTCCAAGTTTTTGGCATTTGGAGGATAGCTGGGTTATAGATGATAGTGTGCATAGTTGTTGTATATATATAATATATATATATATATTATAGTTATTATACTATATATATATATTATATATGTAGTTAATATATATATATATATTTATATATTATATTTGTGTGTATACGAATATTGATATAATATTATATATAGATATATATATATATTATTTTATATATAATATAATATATTATATATATATATATATATATATATAATATATAATATTAAAATAATTATATATTCTATATAATATATTTATATATTTTTTAATATATATATATTAACTATATAATATTATAGTAAATATATATTTATATATATATATATATATATATATATATTTAATATATAATATATTAAATATATAATATATATATATATATATATTATATATATATATATATATATTATATATATATATTATGTACGGGTATATATATATATATATTATTATATAATATATTTAATATATATAGATATATATTTATATTATTTAATATGATAATATATTATATATTATATATATAATTATTAATTTATATATATATATATATATATTTTAATATTAATATATATTATATTTATACTTCATTTAATATATTAGATTATATATATATTATATAGAATATAATATATTTTTATATATTATATATAATATATATATATATATATATATATTATATATTAATATATATATATTATTATATATATACTATATATTACGATATTATATATATATCATTCACACAAAAGGTAATAACTATTTTACTCATCTTATATATATATATATATATATATTATATTATATTAAAATATATATATATATATATTATATATATTATATATATATTATATTACTATATTATATATATATATATATAGTTGATATATATATCTTATATCTTATATTATATATATAATATATATATACATATATATAATATATTATTTTTAATATTATTTATATATATAATTTTATATTTATATATTTGAAATATACAATTATGTATTTGTATATTTCATAAAAGGATGATATTATTAGATATATTATATTATTTATATATATATATATATTATTAATATATAATATTATTAGATTAAATAATAATATTATATATATATATATATATTATGATATTATATGATATATATATATATATATATATTATATATTATATATATATTTATATTAGATATATATTATATATATTTATAATATATATATATATATATATATATATATAATATATATATATATATTATTATATATAATATATATATAATAATATATATTTATCTATATATATATATAATATTATATATATTTATATATATTATATTTAAATATATATATAGTTATGTATTCCCACCACAAAAGGAAAATACTATTTTACTCGACTTGGCTGCCGGCTCCGAATCGGCTCCGCCATCCGGCGACTCCGGCTCAGTTTCCAGCTCCGGTTTTATGCACTATTTGAAATTGTTCAGCACTTCTTTGGGAATATATCTTTCACCTAAACAATATTTCTTTGAAAATATATACCTGCTGGCTTCGCTCGGCGTTCGACTAGGAGTGCTGCCTATTTGAAAATATGTTCAGCACTTCTGTTTGGCGAATAATTTTTATCTAAAAAAAGATTTCCTAAAAATTTATTTTCAAGCATCCTAGGGCGACTCTTGCTCCTGCATCGGCTCCGGCTCCGGCTCGGCTCCGGCCCGGCCCCGGCCCGGCCCCGGCCCCGGCCCGCCCCGAGCCGGCCCGGGCCCGGGCCGCCTCGAGTTGTAATGGTCCACCCCGCCACTCCCTTTGGAAATTTTACTGTAAAAACTGTAAAAATTGAAATAAAGCACTTTCTTATTCATTTATAAGCCCTCCGCGTAGAAAGCGAGGGTGCGACCCTAAGATTTACTTCAACCTATTGTTAAATTGTCAGCGACTCTTATCACATAATAATAATAACAATATGATAATGATAATTAAATAAAATAGCACCATGTTGATGTTTGTTTTCTTTCTTTCTGCTTTCCATATTGACTACGGTTTTCACTGAAGAGAAATAAACGGTATTTGACATCCCGAGTTGACATGTTCCATTAATTCTTGTTTGAGAGAACAAACTTGGTCCCGCATGCGATTCACTACCGTTTGCAGTTCTGTATTTTCGTTTTTCAATAAGTTCACTTTATCTTCTAATCGGCTAATCCTCTCTAGCTTCCGCTTGCGGCACTTGGACGCCGCAATTCGATTTCTTAGGCGCTTTCTCTCCAATTTTATCTTCTCCTGGTTCTCCATGTCAATTGGGGAGAGGGGTGGAGTGCCACAAACACTCGGCACTGTCTGGGGTTCCTCCTTAATAAAGATGTTCTGCTCATCTCCTCCGAAGGATGTGGTAACAGGTACTTGCTGTTGCTGGGGTAACAATGGCACCTCTAGTTGGGTATATTGTGGTTGAGATACAGGCACTGTAGTAACTACAGTTGATGTTGATGACGGTACAACTGTTATAACTGAACTGTTATCTTTGTGATGGAGCTGTTCTAATGTATCCTGAAACCCCTTAACAAATTCCTCTTGGGTGACTGTTGGGGTTGACACTTTTGTGGGAATTGGGAAATTGAAGCCACTTGGTAGTAGACCCCCTTGCCCTTGCTGTAGCACCAGCTGATCCAATTCCGGAGATCCTAATTTTAACATATTTAAGTCAGGTGACGTAAGTAGGCTATTGAAATTGCTTTGGCCTAGGGTCCTTATTTTCTTAGACGAACGGCCATTTAAATCTAAGGTAAACTTGCGTTTCATTTGGGCGAGATTTTCGCGAGGAAAGTTATTGTACGACCCGTCTTCGTACATCGTGATCTCCATCACTTTCTTTAATACAATTCAGTTTTATTATTGCTATAATTTTAGTACAAACTAAAACAGGTAACAAAACAAGCTACTACTTGAGCAGGTGGCACAAAATTCTAACGTATCAATAGCAACACTTCACTCTTCGT
This sequence comes from Trachelipus rathkii, assembly GCA_015478945.1. Taxonomy (NCBI): domain Eukaryota; kingdom Metazoa; phylum Arthropoda; class Malacostraca; order Isopoda; family Trachelipodidae; genus Trachelipus; species Trachelipus rathkii. The sequence continues at coordinate 19,733 of JABUQX010018708.1, forward strand.
TGGCTATGGCAAGAATGAGTCATCTTTCCAGCTGTAATTCGTTCATATGGAGAACAAACGTGGCTAAAAATAGTAACATGACGTCAATTTTAAGACTTCTGATTGGCTGGCGATGACATCATTTATTCGTGGAAATTTGGGGCCTTGAAAATATATTGATGCCAAATATTACAATTTAAAATAAAAAATAAACTGCACAAACTATATATTTAGATTACTTAGAATCAAATAAAATTAATATAATATAAATAATTAAAATTACAAGCACATATAAAATTCTTTTAAGATAAAGATATGTTTAAAAATAATATTTTAATTTAAAATAATAAATAAAAGAGCAATAGAACGTAATAATTGCTGTTTACACCCAAAGAAAAAATCAATTGCTTGGCGCCGTTTTCAAACTGTATAGAAAGAAATTCGCAGAAAAGGCCATGATTAATTTTGTATTCCTGGAAACGTTACGAGCAGTAAAACAATTGTTTTTTTCTTTCATAGATAAAATTTAAAGATAAGATTCTAAAATTATATCGATTCGAAAACAATCCCAATATCCGGTTCATAATCGCTAATGAACTGATATGCTTTATCAATTTATTTTATTTTATTTGTAGCGGATCGAACGATTTACGACATTTTTCGGCACCAATAATTAAAATAAACATTGCATATCGCAATATTTTCAAATTGGAATTAGATTAAGCATATCTAAACGTGATATTTCAGGCATATCTCTCTCTCTCTCTCTCTCTCTCTCTTTCTCTCTCTCTCTCTCTCTTCTCTCTCTATAATATAGTATATTACTTATGTGAATATAGTATTATTATAGTATAATATAGTTGATAGATATATGATATTTATATAATATATAGTATATCTTATATTATATATATAGGACTTTTGTCTTTTAAAAGGATGTTAACCGATATATCGAACGAACGTGCGATGTAATCGATTTTTTTTTGCGATTAAGTTGTCAAGGCTATTATAGAGGCGACAAGGGTTGGCCATAAAGTTTTTTTTATTTTTTTAAGTAAATGATCATACCGCAAGATTAGAGATTAACGCCAAGCATGTGGCGAAGGAGAGTCAGGGTCTCTCGCGCTAGCGGGGGACGACGGGGGGGGACTTCGTCCCTTCCTCTGTCCAACCGTCGGCTCGAGGGAGCCCCTGAATAAAATAAATAAAAAGACAAAATGATAAACAAAGTTTTGCAGAAATTAAGATGAATAAAAATCTTATTTATTGTCGTAACTTTTTTCTCTTCTTTTATTGGAGTTTGAACTTTATACACCGTCACAGTGTATGGTTTAGAGATAGGGTTCATGCGATATTTCGATATGGTAACATTTTTATGGTAACATCCTTTTAATTCGGGAAAGTGCGCTAATAGGTGATTAATAGTAATATATGATATCATACCCCACCGTATATAAGTGTATATATATATAGTATGATATAATATATATATATATAGTATGTATATAATATTATATATATTATAGTTATAGTATTAGTATATTCAATAAGAGGATAGAAAAAGGGGTGTACTTGGGAGTGGCAAAGATCTTTGCGTGGGTGTGAAATCGAAGATGAATCCTAAAAATCTTATTTATAAAGAAGTTGCCAAGTAACAATTATTTGAATTCTCATTTATTTATTTTTTTAAATAAAATTTGGCGAAAAGAATAGCCATCCCCAAGAATCGGTTCGGACATGTCGTTCCTCACCCAACAAATCATACAACATGATTTCCTTTATAATGTCTAATGGAAAAAAAAGGTTATGCGTTGGGTGGGAAAAAAATGGTTAGAAAAGTAGCTAAAATAGAAAAAAAAGAATTTATTACAGGCAATTATGAGTCACTTTTCACTTCTTATAATTTAGATAAAAAGGTTTTTATAAGAATACCGTTACTTTAGCAGTTGACCTGATATAATTATTATATGATATGTATATAATTAGTATATATATATATTATAGTTATTATATATTATATTAGTGAATAGATACTATTAGTTATAGTATATATTATAACCTATACCTCTGTATATAATATATATATGATAATTATCTAGTAGGATATATATTTGATAGTATTAGTATATTATAATTTATATAGTATAGTATCGATATTATAGTATGTATTGATCGGTATATATGCATATATTAGTGTCCATCATAGGTCCTATCTGTTTCATGACTCCGTCAGTTTGTTTAAATTTTTTTTTTGTTTTTTTTTTTAATATATTGCTTACCTGCTATGGAATACCTAAACAATCGAAGTCTCAGTTGGTAACGGACATGAGTTCAAAAGTTGCGAAGTATTTTTAGACAATAAATTTTTAAAAATCACATTGTAATGTTAATATATTGTTTTTCAAAAGATGAAGATTGTTTATCGGAGTTTATATGTACAAGAAAACTAAACTTGTAACATATTTGGAATCAGCGTATAGGCTTATTATGAAGAATGTAAAAAAAAAAAATAAAAAAGAAAAAAAATAAACCTATTACTTTATTTTTTTTCGATATATGAATACTTATCGATTTAATATACGACCACTTAGAGAAAAAACCAAATTACATATTTGGAATCAGCGTATAGAAATTATTTTCAAAAATTGTAAACAAATTAATAAAGAGCTAAACTGCAAAACAAAAAAAAAAAAAAAAAAATTAGGGGGCTCGAGCCGACGGGGACAGAAGGGGGGACGTTTTCCATAGCCCCGTAGGGGAGGGGCGGAGGGAACCCCCGCGACATCCAAATACCGAAAGAGCTGGGGTTCCGGAGACGCTCCCCGGAGGGGGAAATGAGTCCTACCCTGTAGTTCGCCCGGAAGGCCGAGAGACCCCGACTCCGCATCGTTTTGCGGTTTACCTTGGGTATTTCCCTTTTGTTAAAAAAAAAAAAAAATTAAAACTGACGGAGTTGTAAACGTAAAAGGTCCTATATATTTTTATTTTGTTTATTCCTACTTAAATTGATTGTTAGGATCATATACAAGAAATCATATTAATAAAAAAAACAAAAAATAATTCGTATAATAGACGGAGCCGTAAAACAGAAGAGGTCCTAAATATATATATATATAGTGGTAGTAGTATATAGTATATATATATATAATATATGTATATATATTATGATTAAATAATTATATAATATCATAGTTATAAAATATATATATATATATAAACTAATATATATATATAATATATATATATGATATTACGTAATGACTATAATATATATATGTTCAGGTTAGTTATATATTAACTGAATATTTGGTTTAAAAGTACACTGTAGCGGATTTTACATTAATCTCAAAAACTACAAAGCGTACAGGGAAAAGGAATACCTTGTTGGAATCCTGGCAAAGATTATTTTATTGCGGAAACTGTAAATAAAAATCATATCTCAGAACTACAATACTTACAGCGAAAAGGAATACATTTTTTTGGAATCCTTGGTAAAATTTCAGTACAGAAATGTAAAAAAAAATCAATAATAAATAAATAATAGCTTACAAAATATTTTAATGGAGCAGGGGAACATGTATATGGTATATATATATATATATAGATAATATACGAGTATAATTATATATAATACTATAGTATTATTTATATATAGTATATAAGTATATATAACCTTATACTATACTATACATATATAGTAGTATATTAAGATTATATGTATAGTAATAGGGGTATTATTTGTAAAAGGTATTGGACAGAAGCGGCAATGTAGGGGCTTCGAGCCGACAAGGGAACAAGGGGGGGACCGTTTTCATAGCCCGTTAGGGGAGAGGGCGGAGCGCACCCTCACCGTAGACAGCCCCAAAAAATGACCGGAGAGGGGGGTTCCGGAGACGCCTTCCGCCGATGGGGGGAATTAGTCCTAGCCGCCGTAGTCCGCTCCGAAGGCCCGATGAGACCGCTGAGGCTCCTGCCACGGGTGGCGGGTAAACCCGGTTGGTATTTCTTTAGAAAAAAGAAAAAGCAAAATCTATATAGAAAGTTTATTATTTTTTAACGGCCAACCAGTGAATCCATCCTTTTTAATAGCTCTGCTAATCAATGATTACTATAATGAAATGTAGCAATGAATTTTGTTTTAATTTTATTTACTGGTTTTTTTAGATTTTCCTGATCTAAAATTTTACCAGGATTCAAAAATGTATCTTTTTCGGCTGTAGCTATGTGTGTTTTTGAGATCGTATATTTTTTTATTTTTTTTTATTTTTTTTTTTACATTGTTCCGCACTAAAATTAGGACGGGCAGGGCTTCGAGGCAATGGTATTCCTTCGCTGTAGCTATCTGTAGTTTTCTGAGATATAGAGTTGTAAGCTTTAAAAACGCAAATTTTCACGCAATATATTATGATATATAGTCTAGTATCACTATAATATTATATGTAGTATATATATATTATCATATTAATATAGTAGTAATATAATATATTTCATTATATCTAATGTATAGTACTATATGATGATATATAAGTATCTATATAGATAAGTATTAGGTATAGTATATATATTTATAGTATATATTATGTTATATCAAGTAGTATATATATATATATGATATATAAGTGAAAGTGTATATATACTATATTTATATATATATTATATATATATAGGAGATCTATTATTAATCAATATATATGTATTAGCTATATATATATATACGCGTAGTAGTATATATATTATATTCATACTACTAGTACATCACTAAGGAATATATATTGTAACAGAGGAGGCTAGTACAGAATTGAAGTGAGTCTGTTACACTCAGAGGTGTTTGGGTTTACCAAGGAAATTTTGTAAAAAAAAAACTTGAGTTTGAGGTTTGACTATTCATGTACTTTAAAAAGCAAATCAAAAAGTAATATATAATATAGGTAATCTCGTATTGTATATCCATATTAGTGGGTATAGTATATACGGTTATAATGGTAGATATTAACTATCGCGTATCTAAATATAAGTATACTATATTATTATAGTATATATAGAGTATGTATTATATAGTTTATATATATATGTATAATTATATTATAGTGTATATGTCGTTGTACCATAAATTGCTGTTTTTAACACCTTACTACAAGAGATAATTATTAAAAGGAAAACATAAAAAAAATTCGAGAACTGACGGAGTCGTAACACAGAAGAGGTCCTATATATATATTATAGCAATAGTATAGTATGATAATATGATATAGTATATGTATATATACTATATAATATAATATATATATATAATATTATAGTTATATTGATATTTATATTATTTTATATATATTAATATATAATTATATATGAATATTGTGTTAGAAGCCACAACTATCATCGCGATCCATAATCTCAGAAACACAATAGCGTACAAGGGAAAAGGAATAGCATTGTTGGAGATCCTGGGTCAAAGAATTTGTGATTGCACGGAAGACTGTAGGAAAAAAGAAAATTATATCTCGAAAAACTACAATAGCTACAGCGAAAGGAATACATTTTTGTGAATCCTTGTAAAATTTTAGTTTGCGCGGAAAATGTAAAAAAACAATAATAACTAAGAATAAAATAAATATTAGCCATATTTTTTAATGGAAAGCAGGGGACATATATGTATATTATAGTGTATATAAGTACTATATAGTATATTTATTATATATATAGTTATATATAATTATATCTATTATAATTATATATATATTTATATATTAGTGTTATTCTGTAATGAAGGTATTACAAGGCAATGTAGGGGGCTTCGAGGCGACGGAACACAGGGGGGTGACGGTTTTCCATACCGTAGGGAGGGGCGGAGGAACCCGTGCGACTGACCCAAATACGCAAATGAGCGGGGGTTCCCTCCCCCCCCCCGACCCTCCCAGGAGGGTGGGAAATTAGTCCTACGCCGTAGTTCCCGCGGAAGGCCGACGAGACCCTTGACTCGCCATCGGTGCGGTATATCCCTGGGGTATTCTTTAGTAAAAAGAAAAAAAAGCAAAATCTAGATAGAAAGTCCTATTTATTTTAAAACTGAGTAATGCAATTAAAAGGTCTGCTAAATAGGCTCTCTAAATCATATTACTATAAACCAGAGAGCAATAATTTTTTTTATTTTTACTTTTTTTAAAACATTCGTTCCTAATCTAGAGAATTTTTACCAGGATCTTCCAAAAATGTATTCCTTTTCGCTGTGGCTATTTTATTTTTTGGAGATATAGTATTTTTTTTATTTTGTTTTTATTTTTTTTTTTTTTACATTTTCCGCATGAAAGTTTCGGACCAGCAGTTCGCAGCAATGTATTCCGTTTTCGCTGTATGCTATTGTAGGTTTTGAGATATGAGGTTGTAGCTTGTAAACGCAATTTCACCATATATAGTAGTATCGAATTATTATATATATTATATATATTAGTATATATATATATATATATATATAGTTATATATATTATATATTATATCTATATATAATATATAGTGTATATATGTTATATTTATTATACAATATATATATATATACTATAGTATATATATATATATATATATATATAGTATATTATAGTAATATATGTATATAGGTCTAATTAATTGGTGTAGGCAGAGTGAGGGCATGTACAGTAGACGATGAATGAGTCTGTTAAACAAAGGTGTTTTGGGTTTAACCAGGAAAATTTTGTAAAAAAAAAAACTTGAATTGCTAATTATATTTATTAAACAATAAAAATCTAAATAAAAAGTAATATAGTATATATATATATATAGTATAAGCGTAGTATATTATTATCGTATGATTGATATATATAAGTATATTATAGTAGGCGCTTGTGGTATATTATAGTAGTATATATACTGATTGAGTATAGTATATATATAGCTATATCTATATATATATATATTATATATAATATATAATTGATATTTTAATCTATAAATTAAACATTTATTTATATATTAATTTATTTAGCTAATTATATACATTTTTTCTTATTAAACGTTATTTATTACTTTCAAAGTATTATTATTATTATTATTATTATTATTATTATTATTATTATTATTATTGATTATTATTATTATTATTAGTTATTATTATTATTATTATTATTAATTATATTATTATTATAGTACGTCTTTTGCTTTTTGTTTATTAATTAAATGTACCTATTTATGTTGACGGGCTATCATTTTGACGTTGGGGGGGGGGACTGGAGTCATCACGTCGTTTATGTGGGGTAGTGTTAGTGGGGTAAGGGGATAAAAAACATTGTCTATTAATCTGTAGGGGGGGGGGGAGTGACCTAAATTTGACCCTCACAAATACCAGACAATCTTTAGGCCTATCTGTCTCGAACACGGAGTCTTATTTATTAAAATCATAAAAAGAATGGTAGGCTTAAGAAGAGATTATTGGTGAGGCTATTAGGAGCAGCGGCAAGCGGAGGAGCCAGAGCCAGAGCCGGAGCCGGAGCCGGAGCTGGAGCCGGAGCTGAAAAGGAATATGAAGCAGAGCCGTGATGCCGGAGCTGAAAAAGAATATATTGAATTCAGGACGGATGAGTGAAGCTGCAAAAAATCTATGCCCGCTCCTTAGCGGGCGTGTTTAAGAATGTGAATGCTTTAATAGATTTGGCCGAGCCAGCCGGAATTTTGCGCCCGCTACCGCACCCAGTCAAGCGCACCACGCACCGCACCGCACCGCCATACCGCACCGCACGCGCACCGCACCGCACCAAAGTTATTTTTGGTCCGCTCGCGTCACCTTAGATGGTTTCAAGATGGCGCATGTCGCGCTCGCCGACAACGCAACGCAGGCCGATCAGCACCTGTGCAGCTGGATTCTGGTGTAGCGGCTACGCGCACGCACCGGCACCGCACCTGGTGACTCGTCATACCAACCCTATGTTTTAATATGTTTAGATGGGCTCGAGATTTAGCGACGGAGGCGGAGGCGGAGACGGGACGGGACGGAAAGAGACCACAAAGAAAGAGGTAGGAAGAAAGGGAAGTCGGATATCATTTTATATGAGAAAAGGATTCGGATGTTCCGAGACAAAATGAAAAGACTTTACGCTACGTTTTTTTTTTAGATTTCCCTGAGAAATAACATTAAATCAAATTCTCATTCTCTCTCTCTCCCTCTCTCTGTTCCTCTCGTCTCTCTCAGTCTCTCGTCACGTCTCTCATCTCTCTCTCTTGCTCTCTCTCTCTCTCTCTCTCATCCCTGTCTCTACTCAGTTGCTCTTAAAATTGTCCTAACCTTCAAAATATGTCTCTTGACATTAGGGTTGTTCGATTGACAGGTGCGGTTTGTGATACGGTCATTTCGATACAGTGCTGTGCGGTTCGTGGTGTACTCATTTTGGTGCGGTACGGCACAGCACAATTTCGGTTTTTAAAAAATAAAGGTGCGGTGTACTTGTTATTGCTCTTATGTAGTTGCTAAATAATGATGGGTGATGCGGTGGGGTGGCGAAATAATGATGGGTGGTACGTTGCGGTGCGGTTTGGTGTTGGTGCGGTGCTGATGGTCTCGATGTCGAATCCCTATTTGACAGCGCATATATGATTGGAAGATAGCACAAAGAAATACGTAATATATAATATATTTTAACAAGACCATCTTTAAATTATATTATTTAACCTCAAACTTGTGGAACGAAATATTATAATTTGAATAAATAAAAATGCCAAGTTAAAAATATTAAAAATTTAGAAACAAAAAATTTTCAAGAAAAACTTAAAAAGAAATTCTACATTTACAAAGTCTTTTTTCGCCTATATATATATTATATGATATATATATATATATAATTAATTATATTATATTAGTAATATAAATATTGATAAGCTCGTATTTGTGAGTAATATTTTTAACTTCTGATATGATAGATGTATATATATATATAGTGATATTATAATATATATATGGGCGTATTGTTAATATGACACGTGTAATAATTTGACTTCTAGAACAATTTTTTCCTACTATATATAGTATATATAGGTATATATATATATTTATTAGAAGTATATATAGGTATATATAGGTATATATATATATATAATATATATTACTATATTGTATATATATATATATATTATATATAAGATATAGAGTCCGACACGATTTGTATCTTTCTCTCTCCTTTCGCTGCCAAACCCACCTTATAGAATCCTTTCTTTTTTTCGCTTAAATTTGTTGGTTGTTATTTAACATTTCCTAAAAGTCAATCTTCTCGAAACAAAGACTTCTCTGGTACAAAACATATTGGAAGGAAGATAATTCCTTTTTTCTCACTCTTCAAAAAAAAAAAAATAAATAAAATAAACGTTTCCATGGAACTCAAAGCTATTGTCCTTCTGGATACCTTGAACACCTTTCCTTTATTTTCTCTAAGTTAATAAGACCGGCAATTTTCGTTCTAGGCCAAGCGTGGTTATCCCTTTCGGAGAAACTTCTAAATAAATAAGCACACCCACAAAAACGCCGGTTCCTGGGAACACTTCACATTTTTGAAGTCATTTGTGTTTCTACTTACAAAGCAAGCGGAGGTAATTATCACTTATATTTTACGTGTAGTGGTCTCATAACATTTCTTATTAAAATTACTTTTATTTTTTTCTAGCGTTGCTTTCGGTAAGATTTTTACACGCGTATTATTATTTGTGATTATTATTTAATAATAGAATATTGACCTGTTGCACTGATATATATTTTTATTCGTGGAGCTCGAATAATGAATGTTTGAGAAGTCTTATACTATTCCACGTTGGGCTTCCCAACGGTCGTAATTTAATTATTATTATCTTTTTATTTTGACTAGGATAGTGAATTGTTATTGCCCGTATGCCATTTGTGTAGTATTGTTTTTATTTACTAGTAGTATTAATTTGTATTGCCTTAAGGATAATGTTCAATATACAAGTGCGTCTACTAAGCAGGGAATAGAAGAAGAGACAAACATGATTGATTTTTTTTATTATATCTTTTACGTGTAGCGTTTCCTAATATTTCTTATATAGATTTACTAAGTACCATGTTTAAAACTAATAGGATTTACAATTCGCTACTTGTCTTTAAAAATTAGAGAGTTCTTGTATAGGTATAATTGTTCGAAGATTATATTTTCGGTAAAAGAATTTTATAAAAGTTTGTAATAAATATCAATATTTTGTCTAAAATATTCTTATGAGTTTAACTAGATTATTAATTATTATGTATATGTATTATTATTATTATTTATTTACTGTTGTATTATTATTATTTATGTATTACTATTATTCGCGGGGTCTACCCCATTGGTCAATTTTTACTACGCTGAGTCATCACCCTTAGTATTCACTATTATTTTATTGCACTTATTATTATTATTATTATTATTATTAATTATTGTTATTATTTAAATCTATTATTTATAACTAATCCATGTGTTAATTTTTCTTTGAAGAAAAGTTAAAATTATTATTCTTATGTAAATATTATTAATTATTTTTTTTATTATGGTCAGTGTTTCATCATAGAAAATCTTCTCGAAACTTGTAATTATAGGAAGCATGAAAAATTTTATGAACTCTTACTAATAGGGGTGTTCTTGGTAAGCGAGGTCGGCATCCATTTTCTTGTTTTTCATCTTTTGTTCTCTATTTGTGATTAGCCATTTTTATTTATTAACTATAGATGTGATGGTTGTTGTTCTTTTATAGGGTGTTATTTTCTAAATGTTGGAGCCTACGACTGCTCTCTCTCGTTCTCTCTGTATTACTCTCTCTCTGTCATCTCCCTTCTGCTCTCTTCGATCTTCTCTCTCTCTCTCTCGTCCGTCTGTCAGTCGTTCTGTCTCTCTCTCCTCCTCTTCTTCTGCTCTCTGAATTGCACTTGTAGGGTGCATGTATGAATGCTATGGTTTTATCGAATTCCTTATAAATTACCTTTTGTCTATTTGTATAATTTATTGATGATTTTGATATTTTGTTTACTTTCGCTTTTTGGATTCCTGTTATCTGATTGAGTTGATTGGTATTATATTATTATTTATTATGTATCTTGGATTGTTTTGCTTAATATGTATTATTGATTATTTTATGATATGTATTATTATTATTTATTATTATTATTTATGTTATTAATTAGTTATTTATATTTTATTATATTATTTTCATTGATTATATTATATATATGTGATTTATTTATTCATTATGTTATTATTTTCTCGAAAGCATTATTATTATTATTTATTTAGGGATTATTTATTATTATTATTATTTATTATTTTATCTCATACTAGCAAATAAAAGTATTTGATGTATTATTGATTCTATTACTTAATCCTAAGTCTGAGTTTAACGTTTCCTGTAAAAAATTCGATTATTTTATTTTTCAAAATGCATATCGATGTTTTGAGCCTATTCGAGGGCTATGGAACAGTCTGCCACAGTTTGTTTTGTTGAATGGAAGGAGCAATTGTCCGCGCTTGAGGATATTTACCGGATTTGATTCTTTATACAGCAGTCGCTTACTTTCAGCTTGTCTTTCTCACTCTCTTCCTTCTTTCTTTTTTTGCAGATAACCTCCTAATTGTTTTAGGTTATGATAAGTAACTAGTTCTTTTTAAAATGATTCATCGACTTTTAATTTCAAATTCGATAAATTAAGATAATCAGGTAGGTGTGTTTTTAATTTGAAAGTTAAGAAAAATATTTCTAAATTTTATGATATGGATGAAACCTGAGTTTAAACCTCAATAAGTCAAAAAGAAAAAAGGATCAAATGAACATTTTTAACGAAATGAAGACAATGTACCAGGAAAAAATGTACAAGGCATCCATTTCTTCTTTCAATGTTGCAGGATTAGATCGCTACAACAGGCACGGCATCACACGGTTAATTTATGCCTTAAAGCGGCAGTAAATTATTGTAAAATCATAGAAAAATTAAACTGGAAACTTTTCATAGCTACTACTGGCGTTTAAAGTTTAAATTTAGTATTTCCGATATTTTAAGCCCTGACAAGCAAGAAATATTTTTCTTAAAGAAAAACTAATTTCTGATAAATAGTTTAAAAAAAAGGGCTAAACCTCCTAGTTTTCTCGAGGAATTTTATTTCATTTTCATTCACACTGACGGAATTTTGTATTTGGGTGTAAATTGTAGACATCTCGAACGTTGTCTGAATGGGTATTAGACGAGTTGCCAATCAACATATTCGCAAGTAATCTAATGAAATTCCTCTTTCTCTCTGTTTATTTATTTATATAAAGAGAGAGAGAGAGAGAGAGAGAGAGAGAGAGAGAGAGAGAGAGAGAGAAGAGAGAGAGAGAGAGAGAGAGAGAGAGAGAGAGAGAGAGAGAGAGAGAGAGAGGAGTTTCCTTGGCAGAAATGATTCTTATTGGCTGAATTTTATTATTTGTTTATATGCAGACTGGCAACTCGTTTAACCGAATTTACTTGGACGATTGTACAATAAATGAATTAAGCAACTGGAAGCAGGGTTGGGGATTTTTTGATTTTTTTTTAGAAAAAAATCAATTTTTGATTTTTGATTTTTATTTTTTTTGTGATATTTTTGATTTTTTTAGGCACAAATTGCTTTTTTAATTATTATTTTTATAAAATTAGTAAATAATCCTAATTATTACCTAATTAATAATAAGTTTAGTAAATATAATTATATTTAGTTTAATTTAGCTATTTAAATTTTATATACTGTATAATATCTAAGTACTCTAATTTTATTTATTTCTAATGAAAATATTTA
>JABUQX010018709.1:0-17500 GCA_015478945.1 Trachelipus rathkii
TGGGAGATTAACCAACTCCAATCTAAGCTAACGTAACCTAGCCTAACTCTAACTCTAACTAAAAACTAACACTAGTACTCTAAGCTAAGCTAGAAATTATATATATAATATTATATAGTAATAATAATATATATATAATTATAATATATATATATATTTATATATATAATATATATATCCTGTCTATGAATATCTATATATATATAATATATATATAATGCGCATCTTGTAGATCACCTAAAATATATTTTCCGAAAAAATTTTCTAAAGTTTCAAAAAGAAAAAAGTTTAAGTTTCAGAAAAAGTTAAGCTTAAGTTTAGTTTTAAGAAAAAATTAGTTTAGTGCAAGCTTCTCGGCATAATTCCAGAAGCTTGCCAACTAAAGAATTTTTCTTAAATCTACGAATATATCAAAACCCTTATTCTGAAACTTAGAAATTTTTTGAAACTTAGAAAAGTTCAAGATGCCAAGTCAGCAGACAGTATCTAAATATATATAGTATATATAATATAAATATATATATATATATATTATATATATATAATATATACTATATATATATAATTAATATATATAATTATACTATAATATATAATATATTATATTATATATATAGATATATATATATATATATATCTATATATATTATTATTATTCGTAAAACATCATTTATTAATTGTCATCCTTAAAATTATGTTTTCTTCCGATGATCTTGACTAATCTTTTAAATAAAGTAGTATAATTAACGCATAGAATATTTAAATTTAAAAAATACTTTTAAATACTTTTAATAATAATAAAACTGTTCTTTTAAAAATGATTTTTTTTTATAGCTCGTATCTGTTCATACTTGTAATTCAAATTTAATTTGATAACCTGTTCGTTTCACTAATCGTTATATATGGATTGATAACCACAGAGTCATTACCAACTAAGTCCATTGAGATGCGTTTCTCTGTGGTAACTTTGTGTGCAAATGTTTTTAAACTCAAGGTTAAAATAAATTTTTAATTAATATAATGTTATTAATTAAAAATAACAATTTAAAAGTTTTAAAGCCATTGGAAACCTTTTGGCGTAATAATCATTAAATAAACATGTATATAGGACCAGAAGACAAGCTGGCTCATGCAAGGTAGGGCTGCTCGTGTATAATATAATTGTTTATTTTGTTAGTTCAAAATTGAATAGCCTATATCAAAAATGCAATCGCAATGTGTAACAAGAGCAAGGATACTGTGAAAAGCCGATCTGAGTCTCCTCTCTTCATCACTCTCTCCTCTTCTCTCTCGTATCCTCTCTCTCTCTCTCTCTTCTCTCTCTTCCTCTCTCCTCTCGAATCGTCTCCTCTCTCTCTCTCCTCCTCTCTCTCTCCTCTCTCTCTCTCTCCTCCTTCTCTCTCTCCTCTCTCTCTCTCTCTCTCGATAGGCCCATGTGGCTTTTTACTGTCCCTATATAATTCTTAATTCTCTCTCTCTCTCTCTCTCTCGCTTCTCTCTCTCTTTCTCTCTTCTCCTCTCTCTCTCATCTCTCTCTCTCTATATATATAATATATCTATATATATATATATTATATATATATATATAGTATATATTATATATATTATAATATATATAATAAATATTATATAGGCAGTATCACCGAGAGTCAGCGCATGTAACTTAGAAAAAATATAACATCCTACAGGGAAAAAAAGAAAATAAAATATATATTTTTGATTTCAGGAAATAATTTCATCGAGTGAGAACCTTAAAAAAATAAAATTTATTTTTTAAATCTATAATATTTAATTATGATACCCCTCCTTTAAAAAATATCACACAATTTTTGACAATGAGAATAGTGCAACCTCTGATTGACCTTGAACACTGCATTAGTCTCAGACACGCAAAAGTTGCCAAAATCGCCATTTTTTTACGCCATTTGGAAGAAAAATATTATTGTTTTTCTTTTAATTCCTTTTTTAGGTGGTTCGCTGCCAACGGGAGACACCCCTCGTGGTCCCCGCGGTAGCCGAGAACCAAGACTGCAGCCTATCCATACTTCTTGTTTACCTGGTATTCATATTATTTCATTTCCCGTTTTTTAAAAAAAAAAAAAAATCAAAACAATCTGCACCTTTGCGTGCGCGTCAGTCGCAGTAAGCGGCAATCTTTTAATTTATAAGAAAAATAAATAAGTTGAAATCTTAAACATATTTTAAATTTTAAAAAAGCGTATATTTTTTTTTTTTGTTTTTTTTTTTTTATATTTGCCTTTTAAATAAATAATAAAATTGATATTTTATTTTCTTTGTCCTCAGAAAAATTAGTATTGTACTAGTGCCTGAAGCTTTTTTGGGATACTCACCACATAATGATATGATATATATTTATATATATATATATATATAATATATATATATATATATATATATATTATATATATATAGTATATATATATATAGTATATATATATTATAATATTAGGTAAACTAGTAGACAGCGACCCCACACATTTTGAGACCGAAAATTTTCTATAAATAAAAAAAAGAATTCTAAATAGTTCAGACAAAAGGAAAATTTCTGCAAGAGTTGTTTAGGAAATTCTTTGAAGATCTTGAATTAGCGAAAGATGAAGAATAAAATGCTGATTGAACAATCATCACAGGAACAATATATATATATATATATGAATATATTATATATATATATTATAATATTATATATAATAGTATATATATAATATATATAATATATATAATATATATATATATGATATATAATATATATATATATATATTTATATATAAATATATATATAATATAATTATATTAAATTGAAAAGAAAAATACTTATCGCTTAGACTATAAATATATATATAATATATATATATATATAAATATATATTATATTATATATATTATATATATATATATATATATATATTATATATATATATATATATAATATATATATATAATATATTAATCAATATTCTTTTTATTATATATGGTTTAGAAAGATGACCTGCAAGTGTTGCAGTAATTTATTTTAAAATATAAATTAGTACCTGATTTTAATTCCTTTGACATGAACAGATTGAATGATATGATATTGTAAAAAAAAATCAATTTATTGAAAAATTAGCAATATTCATCAATTTATCAATAAGCTCAATTCTTCATCCACGTATAAATTGTTGCAAACCAAAATATATTATTTTCTCAATTGTGGGCAATTTCTTTTTTATATATTTGTTGATAAATATGAAACTTAAAATGTGTTCAATTTATAAAAATAGACTTCTAAAGACATATTTTTAAGACTATTTGTTAAATTAAATGTTTATAGTTTTACAATACACTAACTTAAAGCATGAACTTAGTGTGAACTGCACCACATTATGATATTTACATCTGAATTGACAAATTACAGAGATCAATAAATTTCTTTATATCGACCATGAAATGGGAGACCGGGGCACAATAAGAAAAATTAAAAAAGAAAGCGCATCCATCGGTTTAACAATAAGAAAGGAATTCCATTCAGTCATAGAGTGTATTATTTTGGAATGGTTTGCCACAGGAAGTTCGTTGGGTGCAACTCATGTTGCGAACATTTTATAGAAAGATTTTGATAGTATGGTAGATTTGCATATCAATTCAGGCAGGAGGGTTATCTTCATAGTCTCAGAATGTTTTTGAATTTGACATATGTTAAATTTCAGGAAAAATTAAGATATCCCATATTTTTTATTTGCCTGAAAATATTCTGGGCCAAGATAAACCACCAAAGATGGCACCCGGGTAATCATTTTTCAATTTTTGATTTTCAAAAAATAAATTAAAGTGCTGTTCTCCGGGAACGGTTCAAAGATATTTTGAATGAAGTTTTTATTTATTTAAAGATTAGTATTTTTCTGTTTGAATAATGAATAGTATAATACTCCTGTTGAGAATATTGTGTCAATTTACTTTTTTTTTTATTTTTTTTTTTATTTTTTTTTTAAATAAAAATATTTTTTTGTAAGAAAATGCCAACCCAATTTTTTTTTTTTTTTTTTTACATGCTATTCAAATACTATTGAGTACTACATCTCCTGAAGAAGTGGTGAGAACGTCCACATTTTGAGTTTAATAGGGTTAAGGATCTGGCAGCCCTTAGCTTTCTTTTTTAGCTCTTTTTTTATTTGTTTTTGTTGTTGAGGCCGTGTTTGGTGTTTATATTGGGTTCTGACTGTCCCGGAGTCGATTCCCCTGTGTTTCATGAGTTGATTGATCCATTTCCCATTCAGCGGGTGAGGGGGGGTGAGCCCCCGCAAATTCCTGTAATGCGCTTCGTAGATGGATGAAATTTGATCAGTATGCATCTGAAAGCGTGAATTAAATAGAATCTTGATGTTAAGTCAAGTGGCGGAGCACATGAACCGGAGTTGGGCCTGATCCGGATTCTGGAGCTGAGCCTGATCCAGAGCTAGATTGAAATTCTGGCTTCAGAGACAAATTGAGTCAAATGAGGTGTAGAGGTATAAAATGATGTAGATCTTGAATTTGAGGGTTCCAAGACCCTCAAAATGCAAACCTTGTGGACCTCCTGAGGTGAGCGCCCAACTGAAAAATGCACAAGTACTTACATGACAGAGAAGATGAGAAGATGGATAGAAGGAAAAGAGAAGAATTTCTCATAAGCTGGAGCAAAATGAGTCCATTCTACGGTGTCCCATGTCTGCACCTGGTCAGTAAACTGATTAGTAAACATGTTATTAGCGCCTTATATTGGGGTGTTAATTTCTATGTGTTTCAACCGAACGGTAATTCCGAATTTGCAGGGTCTTTCAAAACCCTCAAAAGATGCAGTGAGGGGGCCCCCATTGAAAAGCACACAGTTCATGACAGAGGAAGATTGAGGAAGGAACATGAAAGAACGAAGAAGTCTCTAATATGACAGAGCCAAGATAGTGGCCAAAGCTGAGCAACTGAGCCAGAGGCGGGGCCTGTGGTAGAGCTATAGTCGAAAGAAAGCACAGAGTTGCATAGCTAGAGAAGGAAGAAGGAAAAAAGAAGTCTCATATAATGTGATGAAGCAAATGAGTCATTGTAGGCTACCGACACCAGCGGCGGCAGCGTCTGTGTCAATTTTTGGTAAACATTGTAACTTATCCCATTAATATTTTGTGCCCTTATATATACCGTATGAATATATATATTATATATATTATATAATATATATATATATATATATAATATAATATTATTATAAATATTAATATATATAGTATAATAATGAAATAACTATATTCAATGATGTAGATTCTGATTATGAGTTTCAGTACTCTCAAAGGTAATACCGCGGGTCCGTGTAACTTTTCACTTTCACCACTTTTTCTCCTTTAACTCTTATAGTGATAGTGTCTTTTTTTCCTGGGCTCTGTCAAGAACAAGACCGCCCATTTATTTTCCAGATAAAATGACTGTGCAATTTGAATATCAGCTCCGATTGGACAGGGGTGACCATAATACAGGATCCCACTTTTCCCATCTAGCCTCCGATCAGGCCGGCTGTTGTCATGTGCTGCCTCACTTAACTTAACATCAGATTCCTATTTCATTCACTCCTCTCTATCACTCATCAACATTTCAATCCTCTACGAGCATTTCCTAGGTCTTTTTGGGGGGATCAACCCCCCTCACCCTTGAACGGGGTGACCAATCAACTCGGAAACACGGGAAAATCGCTCAGGGACATCGCAGAACCCAACTATAACCCCAAACATGGCAGTACAACAATCATAACAGCAAAAAAGTAGGAATAAAAGGTAGCTAAGGGTGCAGATATAAACCTGTTAAACTCCAAAAAGTGGAAGTTCTCCTTTTCAGGGATTGTAGTACTCAATAGTACTTAAATAAACTTCAAAAAAGGTGACACTTGGCTTTTTTTTTAAATTTTAAAAAAAAAAAAAAAAAAAACCAAAAAAAATAGCTTGCAGCAATAAAAGTTGTTTATACACGTATTCAAAAAAAAGTATATCATTTTTAAACAGAAATAATATGATCTTAAAATACAAAAATAAATTGGCATCAAAATATCTTGTAACCATTCCAAGATATAGCACTTAAATTTTTTGTCAAAAATCAAAATTGAAAACTTGTCTTCCTAGCATGTTTTTGTGGCCTAATATCTTGCTAGGAATATGTTTTTGGGCAAGAACAAAAAAGAAGTGCCGGTATCTTAATTTTCCTGTATGTTTTAACATGTCAAATTCAAAAACATCTGAGACTATGAAGGTAACATTTTTCCTTTGCCTGCCTGAATTGACATGCGACTGTACGTTTGATGGTTTGGGTACAGTATCGATATATTTTGATAAGGCTGAGCTGAGGTAATTTAGTACAGTAGTTACTTAATGTTTAAACTGCAGGTTCTAACTTTCTTTCTTTTTGTCGGCTGGACTTTTGTGTATATTATAGATCTGGTGTAAGGTGTATTTACAGCCCCGAGGTGGCTGTCATTTAGCATGTGCATGTCAAACTGGGAATCAATCTCGATAATCCATGTCGTGTTTCTTACTGTCTCATTCTTTAAATTTAAATGTAAGAATAGTACAATTGTCCATATTAAAAAGATTGATTAATAATTAGTGGAAGTTCAGATATCAGGAGTCTTGGTCAACATTTTCAATCTATTTGCTCCAGTGTGGTGAACTTTTAAGGGAAGGATTTTGGTTTCAATTTGCATGTGGTGGATTGGGGTGAAGGGCAGGTATCCCGTTATTATACGAAGGCCTTTGTTCTAAACTTTTCTCAGGTTCTGTAGGTTGGTTTTTTATGTTTCTGATGCTCAAGCCATTAAAGGATAAATAAGGAATGGATGGAGATATTTTCTGAAGACTATGATAGGATCTCCTTTTATTGACCAAAGTTGATGCCTGTGAGAGCTCTTATTGCATTTAATTTGTATTTGGCTCTGACAATTATGTTATTGAGTGTTTTAGGGATAAAGATCAGTAAAAGGTTGGAGGGTTGTTTTTTAAGAGGGGAGTCTGTTATTTAAAAGAAGTACATAAGAATTATTACTGAAATAATTACTGAATAATACTGAAAAAAAGAACCTTCTCAGTTGGTGGAATCTTATAAAAATGCAAAATGATAAGATAGCCTAATAAACTTCAATAGGAGGTTTATCAGTTTTAGTGAGCATTCAACACTTTCTTCCAAGCTCAGAGTCAACTTACAAACTAACCATTGTCTTTTGAAAGTGACATTGAGGCCCATCAAAGCATACAAAGAATTATTAAGTGAATTTTACTTCATTTAATAGTTTTATTATTTTACTATCCCATTATTTTAATAGATATTAGTCATAATAAAATAATAAAAAGGAATTTTATTTTTCTATTTTAAAAGGATAATTGTTTTCATCATTTTAATTTTATTTGCTTGAAGGAGATTCTCATAGGCCTATAATTATATAATAAGATCTATAATTATAAAATAAGATCATTATCTTGGCAATAAGAAAGGTTAAATTTATCTGACGTTTCTTCTCAAAAATACAAAGAATATAGCAAAAGATAACATTGGTTCTATTTGGTAGTTCAGGTTGAATACTTTTTGTTAGGATGTCTTTTTCCCTTACTACTGAGTATGATATAGCATATATAATATATATAACCCGGTATATATATATATATAAATATATATATATATATTATATATATATATATATATATATCATAATAATATAGTTTATAATTATATATATACATATAATTAATATATAAATATATATATATATATACGGTATATATAGTATAATAATATATTTATATATATATAATATTATATATATATATCTATATAATTATATATATGTATATAATATATATTATATATATTATATAATATAATATAAATAATAATATATATATATATACCGTCTATATATATATATATGCGGTATACTTATATAATAAGATCTATAATTTTAAAATAAGATCATTATCTTGGCAATAATAATGGTTTAGCCTACTGTATAAGAAAGGTTAAATCTATCTGACGTTTCTTCTCAAAAATACAAAGAATATAGCAAAAAATAACATTGGGTCTTTTTGGTAGTTCAGGTCGATGATTTTTTTAGGATGTTTTTTTCTCCACCACTGATTATGATATATATAATAATAATACCGGTATATATATATAGAAAGAGAAAGTATATCATGAAAGACAGAAGAGGCATTTTTGTAAATGCAATGAAGGAGCATGCCCCTGCCTCGAATATGAAGTCGATTCTGGAAATCTATGCACATATTGTGGACATGTGCCTATTATCCATACTGAATTGAGTCCACTTATATGTTCAAACAAGACTTCTGATAGTCTGCAACCTGAAAACCATTCAAATAAAGAGGAGGTACTGGAAGGTAAATTTTATATTTTCATGTATAAAATAGCTTTATTTTAAATTTTTTGAAATTTATCATTTATATTTCAAGTAAAATGTGTTTAAATTTCCTTATTTCAACTTTTGAAGTAAATATTTTCTCTAAATTTTGTGCAATTGTAAAATTTTCATTTCATACAGTATGAAAACTATTTTTCCTTTCATTCTTCCACACCTTTAGAAATGTTTTGATTTGACAAAGATGACCTTGGGCTTTGACTCCTTGCATATATAATATATATATATATAACTAGATATATATATATATATATATAATAAATTAATATATATAATATATATATAATATATATATATAATATATTTATATAAATAAAATAATATATATATATATAATATATATATATATATCTATTATATATATATATATATATATCACTATATATATATATATATATATATATATATATTAATATTATATGATATTATATATATATATAATATATATATAACGGTATATATTATATAAATATATAAATATTATATATATATATATATATATATATATAATATATCTATATATATATATATATATATATAATATATATGATATATGATTATAATATATTATGTAAAAGGTAAAAATTGTAAAGTTGTTAAAATTGACGAATTGGAGCTTTTAATATAATAAAGATGAAAAGATTTCAAAGTGTGTAGGTTTGCAGTAAAATTACAAACTTATTTTTCCTATTTATCGAAATCATACCGTTAATATTTTCGAGTTCTTCTCTATATGCTTATAATCTTTAACTCAAATGTTAACAAGGCTACTAATTTTCATTAATATGATTCAAAATTTTGTTTCTTTTGCTATAGTTTACGTTTTCAATCTTGGATAATGTTCTATGACAGTGGTTATTAACCACTCTTCAATTAAATTTTTTTTTGTACTTTTTAATTGATTTGACTTTAAAAAGTGAACTATAAAATGTAGTATAACACAAGCAGGAAATGGTTAAATAGCTGAGGCCCACAGCCATACAATCTAACTCCAGGAAGCAAGGAAACTGTATTTTAATATTATTATTAATTCCTTTTAATTTACCATTTAATTCTATTCATATTGAATTCCCCTATTATAGTCGTTATTATTATTATATTATTATAATTATTATTATGATTATTTATATTAAATTATTAATCTATTATTTATTATTATTATAATTATACTATTTATTATTATTATTATTATTATTGATTAATTATTATCTATTATTAATTATTATTACTTATTTGATTTTAAATTGTTTCTTTACATTTTAAATTGTTGTTACTAGAATAATTAAAATTGTACAAACTTAAACATACAGATTGAGCTATTAAAAAAATTTTTTTTCACTAATGGGTTTTTTAGGCCAAATTCAAGTAAAGTTAGAAAAATGAGGAACCTGTGCCAAATTAAAGGCTGATATTTCCACTTACACCGTCTCTGAAAGTGCGCAAGGCAAAGAAAGTAAGGGAAAAAAAGGAGAAGGAAATGTGTTAAAGATTTTTCCAGACTAAGGTGGAAAGGATGGATGGTAGTCGGTTGGTCAAGCAGTTGTATAAAGGTGGGTGTGTTGGGAACAGACCGGCTGGAAGACCAAATAAAAGTGGATTGAGTCAGTTAAAGATTGCTTGAGAGATAGGAATGTGAAGTTGTTGTTAGCGAGAAGAATGGTTCACAATAGGAATGAGTGGCTTGGTTTTGTGAGTGGCAAGCCTGTAGGCCTGGCTCAGGGGATGAACCCCCCTACTCTGGCTACCTACCACAGTGGTGATTATCAGCGGATAATATGTACAGTTCCAGGTCAATTCCTTCCGTGACAGTCGCCAGTCATAGGGTACATAGGGGAATTTTTCCCTGACTTGAGGTCCACTTCTTTTGCTTTTAACTTTCTTTAAGTGCCTGATCGCCCTCCCCCCAATCTGGGGACGACAGGGAGGATATATATATATATATAATATTATATATATATATTATATTATTATATATATTATATTATAATATAAATATATATATATATATATATATATATATATATATATATATATAAGAATTTTTTTTTAGGAGACTTCAGGTTGAATCTTACTTCAAATTCAACGTATGTTTTTTTCCCTTTTATAATCTGCTCTCTCAAAGAGCCAACAAGAGTACGGCTGAAACTCAATCGATATTGAATCTAATCTTGATCCATGCAAAACGAATGATCCATCAGAGCTAATGAGAAAAAAAAGAGTCAAGATATCGATCGAAGTAATCAACTGTATCCTCAAAACTACTGATCCATCAGAACAGGTGAGCAAAAAGTCAAGATATTCGAAATATGTTTGTATCATTTGCCATGTTGATATCCTTACCTATCCACAACTTTGATTTCATATGAAAACTGTATGAGGAATATCATAATTGAAACCCTTATTGAATTTTTAGAGTAAATATAAATTTTTTTATTTATCTTTTGACAAAATAAAATTTGTAGATGCAATTTATAAACAAGTTTCATTGATTCGCAGTACCGACATATAAAAATTCATTAATGTAATTAGTTTGTGTCTATTGATGTCCATTTATTTTCAGTAAAAATAAGATGCTAACTGGAAAGAATAGAGTACGTCAAGGTCTTTGTTATAAAGCACTAGGTCGGACGATGCTTCTACATTATCCGAAAATCCATATGGAGGAAAGTTTTATTAAAAAGAAACGCAAAGAATACGTAATACTAATTTTACCTTCTAAATGTTTCCCACATGATTAACATTCCTTATTAAATTATTTTAGGATTGCCACCATATGTTTGAAATTGAAAAAGTAGATGATTTATTATTATTATTATTAATTATTATTATTATTATTATTATTATTATTATTATTATTATTTATTATTATTATTATTATTATTATTATTCTTTTCTTTCTTCTTAATCCTTCCTCCTTATTTTCCCTCCAAGAATGGGAATGTATATGTGCGTGACGAGCAGATCGGAAAGAAAAGCAGTAGAAGATACATGACATAAGTCAAAAGAAAGCGCTAGCCTTAACCGCTCCCTCAGTACCAGATTAAATTTAGTGGAACTCATCCGCAGTCAGAAAATCACCCAAAAGCTTCAATGGGACACGCGATGGACCCTCACATGGTAATCGTCCATGTAGGGTTCATCTCCTTGGCCCAGGTGGGCCACAACCGAAACCCCCTCACAATCCCCGCCATTCACTCCTGTATACAACTACCTTCTTCTTGGCTCTACCAAACTCCCATTTCTCTCCTTTCAAACATTCGTTTTACTGACTTCAAAAAATTCCACTT
Organism: Trachelipus rathkii; assembly: GCA_015478945.1. Taxonomy (NCBI): domain Eukaryota; kingdom Metazoa; phylum Arthropoda; class Malacostraca; order Isopoda; family Trachelipodidae; genus Trachelipus; species Trachelipus rathkii. Next base: position 11,729 of record JABUQX010018709.1, read on the forward strand.
TATCTTCGGTCTTCCAGCCGGTCGATCCCCACACCGCCACTAATAACATCCGCTTACCAACCGACTATCCATTCCATCCTTTCCATATGACCAAACCATCTCAACATATCTTCACTTTTTCTCTCATTTACCCCCCTTTCTTCACACCTAACACGCCCTCTCTAATAATCATTCCTCATTTTATCAATCTTCTCACACCAAGCACACCCCTAAGATTGTCCTCTGAACACATTGAACTTTAGATTTATACTCTTATTCCAGGACGTAGTCTCACTACTATACATTAACAACAGTAACAACATACCCTCGATGTAAGACCCTGCACACCATATGACTTAGTCCTTTTTACAATTCCTCAATCGATGTGTAATTGCACTCCACCACCTTCCTACCATTGCACAAATCTTTCTACTCACCTGCAATCGATCCGTTCCCCTTCTCATCCAACATATAACCTAAATATGTTAAACTCAGACACTTGTTCCACTGCTCACCACTAACATACTTCACACTGAGGAGTGTCCTCACTTCACAACCATACACCTTACTTCTTATCATGTTTACTTGTCAAGCCCTCCTTTACACACCCTGCCAAAACTCTCTCTACAATCCTCTCAAACTCTCTTTCAGATTCGTTCGACACACAGAACCAAATCATCGCCATATAATAGGTAGGGCCCCCTCCACTCATCTCCATTCTCCACGATTCTAACACCATTTTCGCATCCCCCACCTCAATATTCTTTCATACCCCCATCCATGTACAAATTGAATAACCCGGAGACATAACACAACCCTGTTTTAGCTCCGCTAATTAATCCCTACAACCAATCACATTGACACCACTTATTCTTTACAGCCTGCTCACTATTCTGTCCATAGAACAATACTTTGATCCATTTCAGAAGCCTACCACCTAACTACCATATACATAAAAACACCTGCCATACAATGTTCCCTAATTACCTATCATATACGCCTGTTGCAAATCTCCATAAAACCTAAATACTAATTTATTCTTCTTCTCTCATTTTCTCAAATCATTTGTTTTCAAAGTAACGATTGAATCCACACATCCTCTACCACTCCAAACGCACCTTGTTCTTCAGCCAATCAGTCCTTCAGTCACTCGACGTCAACTCTTTCGACCAAAATATGCCACATATACCTTCCCTACACACATCTAATAACTTATTCCCTTAGCATATCTTCTACATTCCCCATTTCTCCCTACCCTATCTAAGGTAACTAATTTACCTGCTCTCCTTCCCAATCGCCTTGGGAACTATAAGTCCTCTAGTAAACGCTTTATTAACAAACAAACTTCCAAATCTCCAATCAAATACCATCTTGCTGCCGTTCTTGATCATTTCACCATAATTTCATACTATACCTTGCAAATTTTACCCATTCTCAACTCTCACTCTAATACATACACCTCCTACTTGCTAATCAACCTCAAAATCCCCAACCAAAAAATAACCGTATTCCTTCTTGCACCATCACCCCACACAATCCAACCCCTATTCAGCTAATCACCTCTTTCAATCTTTGGGCCAATATTTATGCAGATTTTCAAAAAAATGTTCTTTCCACACTCTTCTCCTAAACATCCATTCATGTTCAGTTTTTACCAAGACACTACAGCCATCCACCTATTCATTAATTTCTAACTAAAGACCCCTTAATTCTCAATTCTAACTCTTTCGCGCTCCTTCCAGAAGAGCTTCCTATTCCCCTTGTAAGTCCATTCATACTTCCTCCAAACTTCATTTTACACTCACTCTTTTCTCCATACGTATGCATCTCTTTTAAGTATAATTATAAATAAATATATAGGTATATATATATTTAATAATATACTATATAGTATATATATAATTTTTCGTTCTTGGTTACTAGGATTTTGGGTTTGGCTAGATAGAATCTCTATATTAATATAATTATTATATAATATAATTTTTTTTTTTCAGATACTTACCAAGTTCAACTAACCCTCCATATGACCTTAGACGAAATGCGATGTACCATCTCGAGCATCATAGAAAAAGTTAAAAAATTCAAAAATTGTTTAAAACTCATCAGTTTTTTTGAACATCGAATCTCAGAACGCAGATGGAAGTGGAAACTTGCTAGAAGTAGGAATTTCAGAAGTTATTCCGAAAAGAGATGGGCCCTGCTTTTATTTGTTGGACTTGAAGAAGGCGTCGGAAGGTGCTGTGTATATTTCAGATGGAAATGTTATCAAGTTCAAGAAATTGAGTGCGATTGAGGGTTTATGTGTTGTTTACGGTGTTTATTATATATTAAATTTAACATATGCGGATAAGTTCAGTCAGGTGCTTGGGTTCATGCAAATGGCGTTAGAGAAAGAAAATTTTAATAAACAGTATATGTATAACAATTTTCAACGTATTATTGACCTTACTGGTTTGGACATCTGCTGTAATAATATTGAATAATTATTCACGTAAATATTTTCTTAAACCCCAAACTTTGGAGTTTTTGGTTTGTCGAAACCAGTGTCAGGTTGGTGGAAGGATTACTTACTTCCATTTTGTAAAATTAGCCTTATTTATCAATTAAAAAAATTATAAGCTTTATTCCCTGTTATTAATATTTTTCTTATTACTAATTATATATATATATATATTATATATATATATTATTATATATATATAGTGGTGATTGTAGGTTATGTGTGTATATATATAGTATATATATATATATAGATATATATATATATATATATATATATATATATATATATATATATATATATATAGTATATATATATATATATATTATATAATATATATTATATATATATATATATATTATATTATATATATAATATATATATATTATATAATATATAATATATATATATATATATTATATAATATCATAACATGCGTATGATAGTTAATAGGGTTGCTCTATATGGCAAGTGTTGGTGATTTTGAATGGTAATAAAAGTATGTATGCTGATAGTGTAGCATGTGTAAGAATAAATGGAGTGGATAGTGAATGGTTTAGCATTAATACCGTAGTGAGACAGGGATGCGTCATGTCGCCATGGCTCTTTAGCTTATGTATGGATGGGGTGATGAAAGAATGTAAAGTAGGGTTGGCAGGGGAGGGTATTCGAATGCTAGAGAATGCAGGGTAGCCTGCTAATTGTATGCATATGATTTGGTTTTGTGTGGTGAAAGTGAAGCGAGTTTTTCAAGTTTGGTAGTAAGGTTTGGACGTGTGTGTAAAAGAAGAGGGCTGAAGGTGAATGTTGTTAAAAGGTGATGGGTGTAGGAGGGAAAGGACCCGGATGTGAAATCATGTTGGATGGTGCACAATTTTAACAAGTGTCTGAGTTTAAATATTTAGATTATTTGTTGAAGGAAAAGTTACCGGAAGATGCTGAGTGTAGTAGAAAAGTTGGGTGGCAGGAGCGATTAAGTCTGGTGAATGAATGCTAGGGGATTAAGTGTCGAGTGTACTGGGGCCTTGCATGAGAGTATGCTGGTACTGGTGCTAGTAAAGCTAAAGTGTGGAATAGCTGGTACAGATCTAAGGTGCATGCTCTTCAGTTGGATAATCTGAGGGATGTGTTAGGTGTAAAAAAATCGATAAAATGAGGAATGAATGCATTAGTGAGGTATAAGTGGAGTGAGAAAATAGTAAGAATTTTTTTAGGTGGTTTGATTATATGCATGGAGATGATGAATGGAAGTCGGTTGGTCAAGCGTTTTTATAGAGGCAAGTGTCTTGAGGAATCGACAGGCTGGAAGATCAAAGGTAAGTGAATTGAGTCAGTTAAAGAATACTTGACGAGGATATGAATTTTGACTTGGAATGCAAGCGAAAAAAAATGGTGCATAATAACAATGTATGGCGCGGTTTTGTGAGGGGGCGGGGTTGTAGGTCTTGCCCAGGGGATAAGCCCCACACTCTGACGAAATACCACAGTGGGTGATGGTCATGATATATATATATATATTGAAGACTGAAGATCTTTGATCTTTTTTGTCCATGTGACATACCTGGTGTGATATACACGCATTAATTGCCTCAAGCCTGTTTGAGCTGAATATATATTAATATATATATATATATTTATAATATAATATATATATATAATATATTTATATTATATATATATATATATTATATATATATATATATAATCAGTTTTATTTTAAGTGCTTCATTGTATGTTCTATTATACATAGGCTTATATATTATATATATATATAATAAATAATATATATATATATATATATAATATTAATATTATTATATATATATATATAGAATAAATATTTATATGTAATATATAGTATATATATATATATCAGTGGCGACTAAAGCCACTTTTTACTACATCGTGCTCTCTTCTCCTTCTCTCTCTTCTCTCGCTCTCTCTCTCTTTTTAATATAATATATATATATATATATATATATAATAATATATAGTATATATAATATATATATATAATATATATATATATATATATATATATAATATATATATATATATATATATATTTATAATATATTATATATATATATATATATAGTATATATATATATATATATATATATTATTATATAATATATTATATTATATAATATATATATATATATATATATATATATAATCTTTTATAATACTTGAGTTAAGTCATTAATTGTTTTTTTTTGGGGGAGAAACCGTTTTTTTTATTGTTAATCTCTCTGACTAACTTTAGATTTTAATAATATTTTCAAGCTTACTTTTTTAATTTTTCTTTTTAATTAATAAAAGTAATTTTATTCATCTTTTTGTTATTTAAGTATTTCATCAACAATTATTGTTAGAGGATCGGATGTATTATGTATAGTATTTAAAACATTTTTTTATTTTAAACAAAGTATTAAAATAATTTTTATACTCTAAATTTCACTTAATAGATATCCCGCCAACTGCTTTGGGCACGGGTTAGTTCTATTTTTAATGTGTTAAAAGCCTTATTTAAATAGCGGCTATTCTACCCTTTTTCTTTTCAATTTTGCATATTCTTATATTTATTAAGTAATAATTTCATTTATTTGGACCAACTTTAGCAAAAAAATAAGAAAATATTATCGTAACAATATGAAATTTGCAAAAATACTAGATAGTTTCTAAAAATGTCCCAACTCGTGCTTGAGGCACGAGTGCAGGAGTTACTCTGATATATATTATACTAAATAGTATATTATATTATAATATTATATATAATATATATATATATTATATATATATATATTATATATATATATATATTATATACTTATATATATAAATATATGAGTTTTATAATTTATTTCAATATATCATTAATAAAGTTATTGAAGTATATATATATACTTCATATATATATATATATATATATATATATATATATATATATTATATATATAATATATAATATATGATATATATATATATATATTGGGTAAACTTTGTTTAATATTCAGTTGTGAGTTTGCAATGATTTAGTTCATATGGCATTGATAATGTTATTGACTTTAACTACGTAACTAACTAGTAATTTTCAAGATACCATTCAATTTTCTTCTTACTCTTACTTGTCGATAATATATATATATATATATATATATATATATATATATATATATATATATATATATATATATATATATATATATATATATATATATATATACATATATATTTATTGTTATATATTAATATATAATATTATATATTTATATATATACATATATACA